>JARJLF010002847.1:0-27785 GCA_029378395.1 Mycena leptocephala
AAGATTCATTCGACACCGGGATTATTGAACAAAAATATTGTATTGCAGAATGTACACTGAATAGCATTGAAAGAATCTACTTGGTTGAACGGACTTCAGGAACCATCATTGATCAGTCGTCAAGGTCGAGACGGACGACGTTGGCCGCAGATCCACTCGTGGCACTAGTCGACTCGCCAACAGACCAGAATGAGCAATGCGGGATGGCCACAGAATCGTACTCACGAAGGATTCAGGTAAGGTTGATAGATAAATCTCGTGAAAAGCCTTGACGTTTGCCTCGTCACTGTCGTACTGTTCATTGATGAACTCAATTGAGCTGATGTAGCTGCTCGGGTGCAGGCACGTATACCTAACCCAAAAAAAAAAAAAGAAAGAACCAATTGGGGATGCCGATGAGAAGAGAACACAACCATTAGTAGCGGCTAGGCAGATCATTGGAGATGGAGATCCTTCTCGGTGGGCAGCGTCTCAATGTGCGATACCATTGCTTTCACAGACTTGGCCCTGAGGCAGAATGCCTTGGCATTCGAAAACCAGACATCGTGAGTGACATCGGCGATGGCGGGGGCCAAGAGCAGGCCATTGAACTTGAAACAATGGGGATCGTGAGCGTCGATTTATGTTATGTCTGAAATCGGGACGAAAGCCGATGCCCCACTCGTTAATTAGATGCACCTCGTCAACCTATCCGCCTTCGTGCACCAGATTGAGGCCCGCCTTGCGCCGCTGTGGGCAATAACGCGAACGCCAGAATGCGAGCTTGCCAAGTTCGAGCACCTAGGAATTTTCGATATAAGTGCAGCATTAAAAACGGAAATCGTACGATGTTCGGCAAGGCCCTTGGTCGGCGTATTGTAATAACAATCCCGCGACTCGGAAGATCCGGATAAAGGTGGGATTTCGATCCATTTCGCGGAGTATGATGATGATAACTGCGAAGAGGGAAGAGTTTTCCGCCGCTAGTAGCCACGTAGCATAGCATATTTTGACCGTTGAGGATACGCCTGACAAGGTTTTGCTGCGAAGGATAGAGGCGTCCTTCCACTGCGCAATTCACTACTTACAACTTTGTTGAGCGTATGTCGCCTTGGGGATCGCGCCAGCAAAACTTCAGTGCCATAGCAGCCGACAGAGAGTGAGGGAGGCCAGGGAAAGCGGGAGAGCAGTGACGGAGCGGACGGAAAGGCCGTGGGAAAATAATTAACCTTACGAAGGCCTTACAGCTCTCGAGACCCCGATTTAAGCCCTTAAGGGCGAACATTGGGAAAGAATAGGATAAATCAAATAGGCGGCAGTGAGTATGGAAGGGGATGGGCGGGAAGACTTGTCCATGTCAGTATATGGCTGTTCACATTATTCCGAGTACACATCTATTTGATACATCTTTGATACTTGATCTACGTATATCTAGCAGCCGTATGGTAGCATAGCCTCAATTCATCGATTATCTTCTACCCCCACATCGTTTGTGCTCTCTCTGTGCTCCTGCACCCGCAATCGAGTAGCTCCTTGTTCACTGCGAGCTCCATTGGCTTCTAGCTGCCCCGGTATATTTTTTGTTAGTCCAACGACAAATGCTTTCTGCTGAGCCGCCAGGGAGATTTCCGCTTCGGGCAGCAGTAGGAGTCGGAGCGATGGCAGTTGAGGAATTGAACGGCCCCCGAGCACAGCATAGGATGAGACTGGGACAGCAGTTTTGCACATGTCACGCACAATGGAACCTTGACATTGCATCGCACTTTGGGTGCGCCAGTATTTGTGACAGCCCCAGCGTCGAAAAACAGCGTTTTTCACCAGGCGGTCATTTTCGGTCTTTTTAAAGATTTTTCCCGAAATTTTGTCCGGACGGCCGGCCTTGGCCTCATTATCAGGGTCCTACTGGAGTTCCCGACCAGTTCCTTCCCACGCATTGATCACGAGGGCAAGAAAGATCACATCAGACTTTTGACATTTGACTTGTGAGCTTGTACAAGGCCAAACAAGGTCACAAGCCCCACTAAAACGCAGACAAGCTCACAAGGCGACAAACCTATGTCCGAATTTCACAAGCTTGAAAATCCTGTCCAAATTTGGCATGTCTTTTGGGCGCTACGAGGGCTTCTGTGTACTTTTATGTGTGCCGGGGCATGTTTTATGAATTGTGGAGGTTAGTTTCTCTATTTTCAGGTCAATCCCTCCTCTCGGAGGGGGGTTAATCTCTGAGTTATGACCTTGTTCGAGCTTGGCAGCTTGTCGCTTAGCGTTGCCAAGCCCACAAGCCGTAACAAGCCGCAAGCGAAATGTCAAAAGGCTGATGCAGTGCTAGGGAAGGACTGGAACATCTCGTCAACATTTTGGCAGACTTGCATTTGGCCTTGAGTTTGCCAAGTTCTGCCTGCGGAAATCCACGTTCAAGAAGGACA
This sequence comes from Mycena leptocephala, assembly GCA_029378395.1. NCBI lineage: Eukaryota > Fungi > Basidiomycota > Agaricomycetes > Agaricales > Mycenaceae > Mycena > Mycena leptocephala. Next base: position 2,406 of record JARJLF010002847.1, read on the forward strand.
GTAAGTGATCCTTTCTGTTCCCCGCATAAATCCATGCTGCTCGCAGAACACACCGGGATTCAACCGCGTTATGTGCGCTGGAGGGTCAGGTCGATTCTGAACAGTTTGGCCTCAAGGACATGAAGAACGGTGCAGTTCCGCGGGACTTGTGAACAAAACAATCCGGCCGTGACCTCACAGGCCGGCGCATCAATTGAATTGGGCAAATTCAGTGAAGAACGGGCTCAGGATGCATCAATTGAATTGCACAAATTGAGTGGAGGGCAGGCTCGGGATACTTATTAAACCGGCCCATCGATGATTGGAGTAGAAACCGGTTCAGAGCACCCTGTTGCAGTATTTTTCGCACCACTGTACTTTCGGACCCGATCGCGAGCTTGTATAACCTTAGCTGCACCGTTTTTTTTTGAATGAAACCCCCCGAGCGTTTGCGAGGGTCCACTGCTATCTCCCAAGTAAAGGTCGCGGCTACCCTATTTCAACATCGAGTCGCTACAGGGCCAAAATTTTCTGCGGCCAATTTGGCCACTAATCTCGGGTAGCGGCAGCTAGGTGACCCGCACACAGTGATCTTTCATCCAAACAGACACAGAATCTACTAGATGGAGTTCTGTCAGATTGCCCACGGAGCTATTTGCCAAACAAGGCACATATGATTTCGATACGTATACTGGGAAAACGTGGGAAAAGAATGGTGCTTCGGTGTCCGAGGAAAACTCAAGGGCATTATCATCCTCGTGTCACTAAAAGCTTGAGATCTCCCTCCTCTCGCCTTCAGCTCAACTGCCGCCAGACAAGTGCAGTCCAATTGTCCATCGGCACAATTAGTGCGTTCGGGAGGTTGATTTCCAGGTCCACATATGGGATTACCAACGACGGGACTGCAGCGTTGAAACCTTGGACAGGCCGGGGATACAGCATGAGTTGGCCCCGTTGAGAACCCACCCAGGTACGGGCGGCAGCTGTACGTGGGGGCCGGGGATTAGCCCGCCTTTCCCATAACTCCACCTGAAGGGACTGCGGGGGGGCCTTGCGGACAATAATCAGGATCACTAAATTGACCTATAATCGTATGAATAAATCAAAATTGGAGTGAAAGGGATGAAGATTTATTTACATGATCGCTTTCCAACCACCAGCACCTAGGGTTCACCAGGGGTAGAGGTAAACCTTCAAAGGTCAGAGGTAAGGTACAAGGAGGTAGAGGTAGAGGTCAAGGCAAAGTTGTACCTCCCAATTCAAAATCAAGATTTCTGGGTCTGTACCCATTCTATGGTGGAGTAATAAGCTAGAGATTATGGTTTAATGTATAAAATTAGGTCTCAGAGGTCTACAGGACCTTTAAAAGAGAATACCTCTTAATTTACCTCCCAAGGTCAAGAGGTAAGGTCAAAGGGGGTAGAGGTAGAGGTTGGCCCATTTGTACCTCTACCTCTACCCCTGGTGAACCTTACCAACACCCATCGTGCACAAGTTGCGTACGTGATTCGGACACCCCAACTTCCACGACGACGACAGGCAGGGAGTTGAGCGACGCGCAACACTACAGAAGCTTTGGTCTGCTTGCTTGCTTCTCGTAGGGGTAAGACGGAACGCTGGTCCTTCGTGATCTCTAAGTACATGGGGCGAGCGATCGTGGCATCAACCTTGTCAACAGACTACAACATGCGAGGTACGAGCACAGATATGTTGTAGCGTCTGTTTATAAGAGACTACCCTATACCTTGCATTACCCATACCTATTAGGTAGTACTGCTGCATAGCTAATTTTGGCCAGGTACAGCATAGCATAGAAATAACAACAACAACAACCCTCTCCTGCTCCAGAAGCGTAAGCGCCGTATTGCCATGGTCCGCCGGGCTCCATCAACCGAGATGCCGCCAGACAATTGTAGTCCAATTGTGCATCGGGACTAATAGCGCATTGGGGAGGTTCATCTCCAGGTCCACATACGGGATCACCAACGGCGGGAATAGCAACCCTTTTGGTGGCGATTGTGTACGTCGGCAGAGCAAAGGCCCATCTACAAATTGCATTTGAGCAGTGGGCTTTGGAGCGAGTCCTCCTGGGAGCGCTCATAGTCGCTTCCAAGTATGTCAACGATTCGACGCTGAAGAATTTGCACTGGGCATTGTGCACGGACATATTTGGCAAGTCAGACATCGGCTTGATAGAACGAGAGTTCCTGGAGGTGTTGGACTTTCAACTGGGCGTGAAGGAGAATGACCTTCTTGCGCATCACGCCATAATCATACGCAAGCTTTAAAAAATGGGGTCCACCGGAAGGGGTATTGAACGGGAGAGAGAGCACCCAGTCCTATCCAATAAAAAGCGATGTAAATCAAGTTAGTATTTGAAGGTCGTGGCTGTAATTCACCTTCAAGCCTCAATTGTTGTTTTTGGGGGCGTCCGTACTTAATTCACAGCTCTGGATAATCAAAGCCAACTAAAAACTCGAACTTAGGATGTTCACACCTTCAGTACCGAAAAATCGAGAGGGAATCCACTGCAGAATCCGTCCCGCCTTTTTTGCGTTTGACGGCCGTATTTTCACCTGACCCGCACCGTCTCACGGTCGAAATACTGGGTAAGACGGCCGCTTTTGTGGCGGGCCGTAACCGTCTCGTTTCCTCTTCTTATTGACTTGATTACACGGCAATTGCAACCAGATCAAAACTTTGCGGCAAACCTGCCGGAACGAAAACCACTCGTCTGCGAACATTGTGGCTCATCCAAAGGAGATTTCCTTAGTATTTTCAGCTATGAGTGAAACAAAGTACAGTCATAATAATGCATAAATCTCATAATGCATAGGATTTGGTGGTCCACCCACTTGGTAGGCGGGAATTTATGCAAAAAATGCATAACAGATCACTCTTTTTATAAAATTACGTGTGTCCGTCCGAAGCCTTTTTAAACTCCGCTTTTAATCTATTATTCCGGCAGCTCCTTGCCGGACCTCCGCTAAAGTCCTCAATTACTTATTAATTCACTTTCCTCGCTGCTTCATTAGACTTCCGCGACAAAATTTTGCTCTCTTAGGAGCTTTGGAAGGGAATGCGAGGCCGCAAAGTGGCCGAGCAGCCGCTTGTAATGCATAAGGTTGGAGACAGGCTGCCATTTGAAAATATGACCTTGAGCTAAACAATGCAATACACCGGGCTGCTATTTGAAAAGCATGACCTCGAACGAAACAGTTTGGCCCGTACCACGGTCCGAAGCCCTTTGCTCAACGTGCGCTGACTGGCAATGGATAGCTCTGATCCTTGCGCAACTTTGCGGTGGCTCAGATTTTTGTATTTTGCCTGTGGCATTTGTACCGAGCCCAACAAGCATCTGGGCATTTGAAAGGCATGACCTCGAGGCAAACAATGCAATACACCCAGGTCTCAGGTCCCGGGCTCCCAGCTGGTCACCGGCTGGACTGCATACTGTTCTTTTTCGATCAATTCGACCAAAATCCCGGACTTTTCTGTTGAGGTATTAACGGGCCGGAGGATCCGGGTATTTAGACATGGTTTTGTCGTATTTCAGGGGTTCCGCTTTCGGTTTCATACCACCAGTACATATCCCCCCAGAGACCTTTTCAGGCGCGTCCAAAAACAAATTGCTAATGAATTACAGACCAGCGAACAGTTGAAAGTTGAACACTCCTGATGAAATTCACGTCAGACCACAAGACCTGCAGGCTGATGCCCCTCTCTCGCACGCTCACCCAAAATTCACCAGTGCAGAATTTCTCCGAAAACGACTCTCTGAAATTTGAATTACCAATTATCTGCATCAATTTTGGCGCTCCAGACGCTTTGCGACGCTGACGCCGAAGGGGCCTATGCTACATCAGATATCGACATCGAGTGCGCAGTTGAATGGGGCTAGATCAATGAACTGGGTGTGGGCCGTACCTTCGAGGATCTGGCCGATGCGATGGATTTCGGCGAGGACCATGAGTTGCCTAATCTCGTCGCACACGCCGCTTCATTCTAACTCCAGAAGATTTCCACAGAGGCGGACGGTACAAGTCCCTCTGGCCTTCGCTTCCAATTTGAAACCCACGAATTTCTCAGAGCTTCTCATCGTCTCCGTATCATGTCCGGGGCGTGGTCCCTGAGCAGTCACTGCGTTCCGTGGGCCCGTCGGCAGCCGTCGGCACACGTCAGCCTTTTGAGGCACACAATGCCGACAGGCCCGCGGAACGCAGTTCTTTTCTGAGTGCTCAAGGAATCTGAGAAGCTTGGTGGGTGAGGGGCGGACCGGTGAATCAAAGATCTTGGCGGGAAGTCTAGCCTTCGGCGTGCTGGGGACTTCGACCGGAATTGAGCGTGACGGAAGACCGCCTGCTCCGACAAGTGTGGTGATAATACTTGCCAGATGGGCAACTCCGCTGACAGGGGCTTGTGGATGATTGGCACCAGCGCGGGGACATCGAGAGCAAGTTTGAAGGAGATTCAAACGTCGCAGAGTATCTGCCCAAAGCAGAGAGCTGGTCCAAACTTCCGGCGACATATCTTCCCCACCGCAACTGGATACGTTGCAGTGGTCGATCGACAGGCAGAGCTCGCACATCACCGATCTCGAGAGCGATCAGGATTGGGAGCTGGTCCCGGGATGATATTGCTCTCCAAACAGACGAGAAGTCCGACACAAGGTAACGAGGTCCTTCATCAGTAAAACTACACGTTTGTCTTTACAGCTCTTTGCGGAACTTAGTGCGCGGCCTGTTTGTCTTTTTTTGGTCCGTTTTCAGCAAAATTGTCGTTGTGGGCTCAAATCTCAGCCGATTCTCTTGCAAATATAACCGATCGATTCGCATGGCGATTCCGGAGGGCATCTCGTCCCTGTATTTTTGATGGCATGATTTAACCTACGATATATGGAAATTCCGGCGTTTTCATGCAGAACCGCTGTAGTGCTGGAGATATGGCCCTGGGCAACTTAGATTTTTGTTTGAAACACTAAGGATCATTCTCGGGGGCACCTCGAAGCCAGAATTTGTTCGTGACCTCCCCATGGCATCTTACACTAAGGACATCCTTTCCTGATTTCAATCAGGTCCTTGGCATCGAAACTGCTGCCATCGATTCCATTGGGGTGGGGGGTCGTCGATAGTCAGCGTGACCCAGGTTTGGGGGCTGCTCGCAAGCCGAAGTCACAGGCGCCTCCCTATCTGGAACTTTTGCAGGATCGCTGGGCAGGCACAGAGGACCTGGCTGCCCTGAGTGCTCGCAGAACTGAGCGTTCCAATCGGGCCTTGCGCCGGTGGTTCCTCTGTGCGTCTCCGGGGTACTCCTTCCAGTGTTTCTGTTTCGGCGGGGCGTCGTGTGCCTGGCTGAATCTCCACCCCAGAGGCGAACGTCCGGGGGCTGCATCAGATGATCTATATCATCCTAACATTCCGGAGCCTCACAGGCTGCCTTTAACGATGGACCATTGCACTCAGTTTCGCCATTGACCCCAATTCTGCCTCGTCTTGCACCCACTCAATTACCTCACGATATTGATAAACTCCCAGTTGCACAAACCACACGCGCGGTGCACTCCCAGTGCGATCCTCCTCCCTTCACCATCAATGCACGATAAAAACAGGGCGGTCATTGCACTCGGTACTCCTGCGTCACAACCATCAGCTCGGCGTCACTCCAGTGTGCCGTCTCGATCCACATGGCCACACGGCCGAGCTGTGCGAGATTCGTCTCCTCCTGACGTTCCACGGACATTTTTCGATAAACTCGGGAACAGCGTCACTCCTGGATAGTGCCATCTCGATCCACACGGTCGCTATCGCGCGGCAAGGAATGCCTTAGGCACTCTCACCATGCTGTGCCTTTCTTCCTCGCATCATCCTGATGTTGCGGCATCGGGTGTCCCTCGCAAAACACGGGATGCTCTGCCGCGATTTGTGTCACTCCTGGCCGTCGCCTCCTGACGTCGCAGCAGTGGGTATCCTTCACAAAACACAGGATGCTCTGCCACGATCTGTGTCACTCCTCGCCGTCGCCTCTGCACACGGGACTCTGGGATTCTGACTTCCGCACGACCGAACAACAGATACTTATAAGACGAACAACGCCCATCTCACCCGGGCCTGCTGGATCTCTGCGTCGAATTTCCTCTGCCTCACTTCGATTGTATCGTCTCGATCCACACGGTCGCCAGCTTTTCTTTTCTGCGCCTCCTGACGTTCAATGCACGGGCATTGTTCGATAAGCACGGGACAAGCGTCACTCTGCGTCACTCCTGGCCAGAGCTGTCTCGATCCACACGGCCGGGCTGTGCGAGACTTTTTCTTTCTGCGCCTCCTGACGTTCAATGCACGGGCATTGTTCGATAAACACGGGAGTAGTGTCACTCTGCGTCACTCCTGGCCAGAGCCGTCTCGATCCACACGGCCGGGCTGTGCGAGACTTTTACTTTCTGCGCCTCCTGACGTTCAATGCACGGGCATTGTTCGATAAACACGGGAGTAGCGTCACTCTGCGTCACTCCTGGCCAGAGCCGTCTTGATCCACACGGCCGGGCTGTGCGAGACTTTTACTTCCCCCCCCTGACATTCATTTGCTTTCCCCTCCCGATATATATACGGTCTCTTTCCATCGCCCTGCTCAATATTCTTCTTCCTCTCTCTCCCTCCTTCTAAACCTTTCTCTCCTTACCAACACCAAAATAATCCAATCTTCGCCCCTTCGCACCAGTGCTTTGGTGCGTCCTCACATTCGTTCAAACCACTTAATAGCCTTTATAGCCCTACCGTTCCCTTATACATATCTTCTTGGGGCTCCCGGCTTCATGCCGGGAGTCGCCGTCTCGCTAATCTCCTCGCTCATTTATGAGTACGCCGGAATTAGTCGAGTTTAGAACTTGTTTTACAGTAGTCTAATACCGCACGGTAAGGAATAGCTTCGACACTCACATCATCCCGACGTCGCGGCGCCGGGCGTCCTTCGCAAAACACGGGATGATCTGCCACAATGCAGTGCAGTCTCCGCACAGCCTGACTGCGGACTCTTACTTCCTCCAGACCGAGCAGCACATATAAGACGAGCAATCTCGCCAGGCGACATCAGCTTTCGAAGCCCATCTCCCCTGGGCCAGCGGGATCCCTATCGAGTTTCTCCTTCACTTTGCTCGCACCCGCCACCCCACATCCTTTCGCTTTTTAACCGTGCCGGCTATACTATATACACCACTCCAAAGACACGACCTCTTAATGGACTGGTGGACACTGGGGATTTTTACCTGGGGGGAGAGAACTCCCCCCGCACACCAGCATTTCCTGCTGGTGGTCAGGTCCCACAGGGTTTTAACCAGAGGTCCCGCCATACAAGCGGCCGGCCAGTCCACGGTTGTATTTCCACGCGCCAATTTACTTATGTGTCACACGATTTATCCGAGATATGTACTAGCCCTACCGTTCCCTTATACATATCTTCTTGGGGCTCCCGGCTTCATGCCGGGAGTCGCCGTCTCGCTAATCTCCTCGCTCATTCATGAGTACGCCGGAATTAGAATGGGACTTCTTCGGTCTTCATTTGATGGTGACGGAATCGGTAACCGAAAAGGGAATACCAACCACCTAAAACATACTGTACAGTTTCGGTCAATTCGTATGTCACGCGTCACAGGGCCCAAAATTGAAGAAAATATTCGAACCTGTCACGGGTCACCGAGGTGATTTTCGAATGTGCCAAAAAAGTCACGAAATTGGCCAAAAAAAGCCCCCAAAATCCAAATTTTGCGCGCGCAGCGTGCGAGATGCCGAGTTTGACCTGATCAGGGTTAATTTGCTTCCGCCTCCCACCCTCCCACCGCGGCTCGTTTCCTCCTCGTCGCCGTGTCCATGGCTCGTTAAGCAGCAGTAGATAGTGGACAGGTAAGCAACACTACTTCCACCCTCACATCCACATCCCCACCCCTGTCATTAGCGTGTCTTATAAAATCCGCCTACTGTGCATTCAGCCGCAATCTCCGCATCTGCATCCTCCAAGAATCTGGGACGTGCCTCGCTATTTTCCACGGGATTTACGAACTTTTTTGGGTGTCACGGCGTATTTAAGAAAATCCAAGTCCGAATCTGCCGGTCACAGGTCACAGCCGGGGAGAATTGAGCGAAACTGTACAGTAACTGGACGGACGAGTATCCGAGGAAGAAGGAAAGGAAGGGAGGAACAAGGCGATAAAATGAGCGTAGATGCAGAGGAGGCATGAGTGATCCCTGCAGGACAAGTACTAGGTAGGAAAGTAAGGGAGGACTGAGGGGAGTAAGTAGAGTCTGAAGACAAGACGAGCTGGCAACGTGACATATTCCCACGGCTCATCGTCATAGTTCCAATGGGAAGTATTCCTTGTCGGGCACCATCATCGTGCTGTCGAGATCGCGGACAGGACCTGGAGCGCCGATACCGAAGGCAGGGAGGTACACACTTTGGAGTGCAGGGTATCAAGTGGATTTCCCTACAATCTATATATTTGAAGTATGCACCATATTCACTATCCCGGTATGAGATGCCCTCCGGAGTACGGCAAAGTATAGTGGAAAACTGTGTTCAGTTTTCCACCGGTCAATGGGACAGTAAAATCATTATGTAAGCTGATCCTGACTTTTTGGTGATATTTTCAGGAACTCTGATCCAGCCAAACGTGTTATATGTCCTATAAGTTTTTCCTCCCAAAATTTCAGGCTGATTGAGCGAGAATTGGGTGGGTAAAGGCCAAAATTGACTGTCCCACTGACCCGTGGATCAAATCCACTGCCAATTTGGCAATTGATCTCTTGCTTTTACGGCTCTGCCCCAATGGATATGGGCCATGGGTGTTGGAGGAATAAGTTTTTATGTGTACTGTATTATTTCGTTCAATTCGACACGGGGGGTGACGCGTGACCCGGTTGAACCACTTCGACATTTCGACACCGGCGAAAATTTGGCGTGACACCGCTAAAATTTTCAAAATTTTCGATTTTCTTTGAATGTTGAACTAGGAAATGCTTTTGTAGCTCGGGGTCGAAATCAAAGGAGGCCATCGGACGCGTATTCCCAGCGCGGATCGAACGGTCCACTTTCCGAGGCAAACGGACATGATTTGAGCCCGGGGCGATTGAAAACCCATCAAAACAGGCCGAAAATGGGGGGGGGAAAAATGCCTGTGCCCGAAGTTCTGCAAACGGCTGTAAATGCATAAATAAATTGAGGAGATAGAGATGATAAGGGCTGACATTTTAAATTTATTGCAATTTTCAAAACTAATGGCATTTGCCAAAAAAAAAAACATTTGAGTTGGCGATCAGGGAGACAGATAAAGGGGCATTTCCGGGCCCCGGTCCGGTCAAAGGCGCTTGAGTGAAACACATGCAAACAAACAGCATCTCGTCTTTCCCGCACCCTCCTCAGTACGCCATGGTCAATAGGCGTATCAGCGATGATTCCAAGTGTATTGCACTTCATCTCCTGGCGCGTGGGCACGACTCACGAGAAGAAATTGGTCGGTTTGCGACATGTCGGTCCGCACGCTTGCTCGAGCCAAGAAACAATTCCGTGTTACTGGAAGCATTGCCAGAACCCCTGCCCGGAATCCAGGCCGTCCTCGACTTCTTCAGACGGCAGATGCGAACTTTCTGCTTCATCTGGCGAAGCATAAACCCACCATCTTCCTCGACGAATATTCACGTTACCTCGAAAGGCACCGTCATCTCCCTGCTTCTATCTTGACCGTCCACCGGACATTCGAGCGGGCTGGATTGAATGTCAAATGTGTTCAGAGGCTCGCATCAGAGAGGGATCCCCTGCAGGCCGGTATCTTCCTTCATCGGATTTCCGCTTATCCGGCACATTACCTTGTCTCAACTGATGAGATGTCAAAGGACGACCGCACGTACACGAGACTGTGGGGAAGGGCTCCTGTAGGCGAACGTGCAGAAACAAATGCTCCCTTCGTGCGCAAACGTGGATTTTCAGCCATATGTGCGTTGGCGTTGGACAAGGGTATCATTGCATCGCGAATTGTGGAGGGGTCATTTGACCGTGATACTTTTATTGATTATTTGCGCAATGATTTGGTGAGTGCTCTCTGATGTCTGAAACTAGGTTCTGACTTGCTCAAAGCTACCTATTATGAATCCATATCCAGCCCCACAAAGCGTGCTTTTACTTGACAACGCAAGGATTCATCACTTGGCTGAGATTCGCGAGCTGGTCGAATCTTTTGGTAACAGCCCATCTTTTACGATTTGCCTAGTTGCTAATATTGTGTAGGATGCAAAATAGAGTACTTGCCTCCTTACTCGCCCCAATTTCAGCCCGTTGAGCAGGCGTTCTCGGCCTCAAGTCCTATCTTCATCGCATCGGACTCGGTGCTTATCCTGTGTCTGCTGCTTATTACGAACTCTATCGTGCTTTCCAAATTATCACACCTGAAATGACGTGGGGATTCTGGCGCCATTGTGGGCTACTGTAAAATTGTATTCGAAATGGGATCCATTTGCAACAAGAACACGTATAAGCTGTATGTAGTATTATTGGATCAGTCCTTTCTTCCACTGTGACTCTGCAAAGCGTAAAGCAGCACGATGTCCGACGGGTAAATACTTGTCCAAAACCGAATTCTCAATAAACTCCAATAGATGGGGTCCAGCGATTTGAAGCACCTCGAGGTTGAACGGAATATTGGGGAGTTGTGCGGCGATGCAAAATGCTTCAAAGGACATCTGCACGGGTTTGATTGGAGACGGAACACGAGGTGCATCATTCTGAGATGGAGTCGCAGGTGGTGGGGCAAGCTGAGGACGCAAGAGGTGCGCGATACCGGTAAAATCGTTGTTGATTGTGATGGCAGGGGCCGACGATTTTCCCGTCTGATTGGCTAGATTACGGCGTCGAGCGAGAAGCGCGATGTCATCGACATCGTCTGCACCTTCTGCGGGACGGAACATTTTGTCGGGGGTGGATTTTCCAGGTTTACGCCGGGAATTTTCGCAAGCTGAAAACGGTCGAAAATCAATAGCGATACCAGTGTCATGGGCTGGGAAACGCACGATAGCAGAGGCCCATGTAGTCAAATTTATCGGTGTCAGACACGTATGCTCCGCAGTCGGGTTTCCAAGATAGCACGTAGGAGAGGAGCAAGCTTTGTCGGCACAATTATACATGACTTTCAGCTGAGAAATTGTCTCGGCGATGGCGGCCTCTTCGTCGGTTAACGGCGGAAGAATCAGGGAATGTAAAGATGATGAACTGGTAAACGTGTCTTCCGCTTCTTACTTCTACTTGTAGAAATTTCCTCCTCGTCACTGTCTTCGTCATCCTTGTCAGTTCCTGCCGCAGAAGACTAAGAGATGGTTAGGGCAGATGCGACGGAGAAATTGACTTCAAATACCTTCTCAGTGAAATCCAGCTTTACGGAGGGCTTTGCCTTATTCAATGTTTCCTCAACCATCTGGTCCTAGTCAGCTGTTGTTTCAAACTTCATTTTTTTGAAGTCCGTGCGCTTGATGGACCAGGTGACACTGAAATTCGATGCGCGTAGATTGTCAGAAACAACTTTGAACTTCAAGATGTCCTCGCAGCCGACGCCGATGATAGCAGCCTCGAGTACTTCGGCAAAAGATTCGTCCTCGTGCGCATAGATCGTTTTGTTGATGGATTCGATCTTGGCATTTTTGCGACACTTTTCCTTCGGTTTTGGCTGGGGAGGTAGTGGCTGTAGGTATACTATGTATTGTATTCCTTTCCCATCGTGGCACTGCGATTCTGGGTCCAGTAGAAGTCAGGTACCGCTGTGCTGGGACTTCATTCACATACCAGGATTGTCGTCGTAATTCCGGGAGTACTGGTGTCTTCTTCGGGAGACTGGTTGTCTGAAAAATTGTCTGACATGCTGCCCAAGGCTGTAGCGGATGGGGAAAGGTGCAGAAGCAGGCAGCGTGCGCCGCGACGAGGAAAACGCGAAAGGTAACGTGTGACTGTCACATGGATGTCATCGATATGACGTAGTCCTTCCAACACTTTATTATTTCCCCTTTATCGAGAACATATCTGTTTGCGAAAGTTCACCGCGGTTTACCGGTTTACCCCCAGTGAAAATCCCCTATGCTCTGCGCTGCTCCAGACTGCTCAAATCTGCTCACTTAAAGAACAGCGGGAACGAGCAGATGTGAGCAGATGAATGAGCCTATAGCATATGAGATTTTGATCTCATTGTGCTGTGGTCTGCTCATTTCTGCTCACTTTATGCTCAGGCCTGCTGCAGTCTGCTCACGTATGTCCCTTTATATGCCTACTGTTTCTTTTCGTTCCTCTACTGATATTGAATGAAATTCATATTATTCTGCTATTACAAGACCACGCTGTACCTAACTCGCAGCCGCACCAGCGCATATTGCGAAGTCCGCATTCACGCCGACGTCCCACCCATCCCGTTTCATATTGACCGATCCGCGCAGCGCACGGGTTCGGCGAGATAGCGGGCTTGTCGCTGCTCGCGAGCGTCGCGTACCGCATGGCGGTGCTGCAGCCCAGCACGTTTGGGGCTCCATCCGTCGCGTGGGCGGATGCGCTGGGGAAGAAGGGGCGCGTGGCGCAGCACCGCACCTGCTATAAACGCACTAGAGATTTATCGCGAGGTAAGTAAGGCAGTCATTTAGACAAAGCGCGACGACGTACTTTTCATTGCGGAAACTAGGCCGGCTCTCGCAGCTGTCCGTAAAGTCATCAGCGACACTGTCACACTTGGAGTGAGAAATTAGCACTGTACCGAGTTATGTCGTCTGCTGTCGTTCCTTCGCGGATGCAGACTATTGGAAGTGGACCGACAGCTAGACCATGTATCAGCCGGAACATAAAAAAAGGGGGTCAGACGTACTGAGTAGTTCTCACACGGCAACGCAGGCCCCATAAAGTCCAATTAGATCATATGTACTCATGCATAAAGGAAATAACAAACCGGTGCGGATTTATTGTGCACGAAGACATAGGGCCGGGGAGCGGAGCAAAAACTCAGCTAAAGAGCTGCGCCTTTGGCTGGGAAAATCATCAGTAAGAATGTGGCAAAGTGGCAAGACAACGGTGCACAGGGGGAAAGAAAATGGTCGGTGCGGATGGTAGGCGATGGGGAAAGAGGACGAGACATCTAGAGGAAGAAGGAGATGTAGGATTATAAAATTGACACTCACGCTTTGTTGCTTGTAGTATTATTTGATTTGTCGACACATCAACTGGATGGGGACAGAATCAGCGATGGGAACTGAAACAATACAAATAAGATGTGGATTTAAGGAAGGGGGGAAGCACAGAATACATAGAATATCACGATGGTGCGGTATGCGCAAGGGCAGTAGAGCAAGCAGGAAAAATGGGAGGTAACGGGTCGAGGGGAGGGGAGCGCGTGGATGTATAATGAATCATGCATAAAAAGCCACGGGGAGGGGGAGGACATGCAGAATGGGAGGTGGATTGAGTATAACATAGAGTCTTTGCGCAAATCTGAAAAGGAAACACACCGAACATCCAGATCATCATCTCGCCGCCGCCCGTGGCTCTGTGGAGGATTTCGACGATCCTGAAGATATCAACAAGTCGAAAGGATGTAGAATTAGTACAGCTGAGACATCGGGGGTGAAAAAACTTTGACTTACACGTCGATATTTTTATTCATCGATAACGCTCGTTTCAGGCCCAAGACCTGCTGAAACGGCGTCAAATGCTGGGAGAGCGGAGGAGCACATAGGACATACCATTTTGAATGCATATACCCACGTACTGTACTATTAAATTCAATTCGTCAAGGGGTGTGACGTGTGACCCGAAATATCATTTCGTCAATTCGTCAAAGGGTCCCCAGCTGCGTGACAACCCCCAAAAATTCGTCAACCCCTGGAATATTTCCAGGGGTTGCAAGGCATGTAGAATAACCCTTAGGATGACTTAGGAATCATCTGAGAAATTTATTTGAGCAAATCTGTTGTTGAACAGGAAAAAATCCATTTTTCACCGTTGAACTTGGGTTGAATTTGGTTTGAAGCATGATGTTTGTGAGGTTTGAAACAAGAAACCTTGAGAGTGGCGAGAAATTTGTAAGGAGAGTGTCCGCAGCTAAGGAAACTTGCTCAGAGCAGCCCTGAACCGAAAGTTTGAACCGACCGTGACGAAAAGTATATTCGTCAAGACCCTCCGTGATGCGTGACAAGGTTCCAAAATTCGTCGCGTCAAGCACCCCCGTGACGCGTGACTGACAAATTGATTTTAATAGTACAGTATATCCAGCGGGACGACAGCAAGTACGGCGAAGATGGTGGGGAAGGCAAGGAGCGAGTGATGTGACATTGTGACCGCGACTGCGCCAGAAGGACTTGTTACAAATTACAATCAGGCGGCGTGAATAGATGAACGACGTACAGTACAGGCTGATTACAGCGCGCGGGATTGAAATATTGAAATATTGACGCGGACGTCTCGACGACTTTGAAGTTTGCGCAAATTGCGCAGATTGCGCTTGAAAAGAGCACTCAGCAAACACCACAAAATCTATTATTATCCAGGATGACGCACAAGCAGGTCATAGCATGATTGAGCCAAACTCGAGCAGATTTCAGCAGTCTGGAGCAGCGCAGAGCATACGGGATTTTCACTGGGGTTTACCGGTGAACCTGGTGAACTTGGTGAACTCATGACATAAGCCGGTGAATACTATTTGTTTGTTTGTTTGAGTCGACCACGGCCGTTGCGCGTTACGAAGCGTTACCGCGTCACTCTGTCCCGCTCACACCGTAGTATTCCTTGTGGTGAGTCCCGCCTAGCGTTTAACTACTTTGCGATGACATAGGCGGTCACAAGGAGTACTCAAGCGCGCAACGGCTGCATACGGCGTACAGTGACGGCCTCGGCGGCCCCGCCTCCTCCTCGCCCACGCTGCTCTCCGCCCGCGGGCTGTGGGGGCCAACGGGAGGCTCAGGTGCGAGGCGACGTATAGGAGCAGGGCGCTTCGACTGTGAATATGCGGCGGACACCGGATTGTTGTTGCGTATCACTCTTGCGGTGCGTTCTCGCCCCGCCTCCGATCGTGGCGCGTCCCATTGCGTCCACCCCTTCCTTCTCTCCCTCAGTATCCGCATGCGGCGTTGCGCCCATACGCGCAGACGGACACGCCCAGCGCCGGGTACGCATGAGAGGTGTCCCTGCGTGCGTCTCTTGTCTTTCCGCGCCTTCGCACCCACGGTGTCGCAGGGGCCCGAGTACGCTGTTAGGTAGACTGCACTTCCGCCACCTATATACATTAGATAGCTTTTGCTGCGAGTCGGCACGGTACCAAACATGTCTAAATACGGCAGCGGCCGAGCAGTTCACCAAGTTCACCGGGTTTACCATTTTGGTGAACTTTCTGGGTCAGGGATTTTCTGCCTTTATCTGTCTCCCCGATCGCCAACTCAAACTTTTTTTTTTTTGGCGAATGCCATTAGTTTTGAAAATTGCAATAATTTCTGAGTATTAACAAGTTTAATACGTAAACTCTGTGTTGTAATGTCTTTGTCGTTAGAATCGGGTGTTCTAAGGGTAATATTTTGATTTAAAAGTTTACTCTTAAATTTTTTGGTGTTATTAATATAGCCTGCAATACTTTGAGGTTTTATACCTGCAATTTGTTTAGCTTCCGCTGGAGGCTGATCTCTCGCATTGTCGAGTGGAGATAATGAAGTACAAGTCCGAGAGCTCCCGACGCGTCAAGTGAGAGTGCCCCCAGGCGTGTACCCCCCGGTACAAGACACATCCTGTCGCGGAATAGGTGTGGTGTCCCACGCGTAACCGAATCCTGCATCAAGGATCATCTCGAAGTCCTGACATCGAAGCCCATGGTTGTGATATACGCGCGGTCATTTCGTGTTCGATACAGGACTTGCCATGGAGTGGCAGCCCTGGGGTTCCGTAAGAGCTGAATACGGCAAAGATAGAGTCTACTCGGTTTTCGCCGTTCCGTGCGCTGTTGATGGGCCATGATTGCGCTGAGGGCGATTATGGCAGTTGTGGACCCTATAAACTGCTGATCCACGTCATCTGGTCATCCTCGATCTTCTCTAGCTCTTGAAAGCAAATAAACGCGTCGATATCCATGGTATGAAAGGCGGGGAAGTGATTGATGGAGTGTGGGACGCGTTGTTAGTTGATATTTGGCCGAAGGATGCATCTGTGCAGTAGAATTTCTGATTTATCCTCTTACGAGAACCACATGGAATAAATTTTAGGACTAAACTGTGGATGCCGACATCGCTGGTGCCCCTCAGGTATTCCCAGAAACTATCTATCGTTACGGGAAGTCAACCAGTAATGAATTTACAGAATCAAAAAAAATTACTAGCAAAAATTAATTAAAAACTATTATTGCAATTTGCAATGTCCGATCGCGTTTTTTGAAAAAAAAAGTTTCAAGTTGGGCACCTCGACGCGAGTTCGAGCCGGGCGGCCGACGATCATTTTTCTGTTTTACACACAACCAAACAACGCGTCCGCGTCGGCCTTTTGACTCAATCTCAACCTCCCTGGCTGTGAAATGTCCTTTAAAATACTTAAGAGGGTACTAGTACCCACAGTGGTGTGCTCCATAAAATTTCACCCTTTGGATCATTGTGCATTCAGCAAATAACCGAGCTTCCGGCTTGCTCGCAAGAGAAACCCAGTAATGAAACTTATTGAATACTGCAGTTCACCAAATTTTGAGCCAGAAAAAATGACCGGAGACCATAGGAAAAATCTCTACAATATGGCCAACTATACTACACTGGCATTACTAGACATAAAATCGTAAGGAAATCAGCTCTACCACAGTGTGCCGAAGTGAGCACAGATTTTGCCATATGGAGGGTAGTTATAGATGATCAATGTGAATACTGGTTCACAAATGTCTTGAATTGCTATAAATCGGACAGAATAGTGAAGGAAGCAAGAAGGCCTTCGAAGATCAACTTGGTATAATTGATTCATTGTGTGACTCGCAAGTGTTCCAAACACAATCCACATGCAGAGGCAATATATAAACCATTTTACCGCACATATACGCCCATAAATGGGGCTTGGAGCGAGCAGAGGCCGAGATTTGGGCCCAAAGGCGACGCGGACACATTGTGTGTAAAACAGAAAAATGATCGCCGGCCGCCCGGCTCGAACTCGCGTCGAGGTGGTCCCAACTCGAAACTTTTTTTTTTCAAAAAACGCGATCGGACATTATTTTTGCAAATTGCAATAAACTAATTTGAAATTAGAAGAAGCAGAGTTATCTAGTTTAGCTTCGCGTACTATGTGTAGTATGGATGGCAGATTTTTAATAGCTATTACATATGGTAGAGTCCTTACAACAATTTGCGGAACATAAGGCGCGTGTTGACCTCAATAATATACAATGAAAGGTCAGAAAATTTGAAAGGGAATCTGCTGCTGCACCGGTGTGTCGGAACGGTTCCGACACTGTCTAACTGGGTACTGCTACAGCACCTTTTTTTTCGTTGACCGTACTGACCTCAATAATATACAATGAAGGGTCAGAAAATTTGAAAGGGAATCTGCTGCTGCACCAGTGTGCCGGAACGGTTCCGACACCGTCTAACTGGGTACTGCTACAGCACCTCCTTCTGTTTGCTGACCGTGCAGACCTCAATAATATACAATGAAGGGTCAGAAAATTTGAAAAGGAATCTGCTGCTGCACCAGTGTGTCGGAACGGTGCCAAGCCTGACCGTGGATCCTTCCCATCGGCCCACGCCCAAACGATAACCAAAAACCAGCCGGTTGGATTGGGAAAGTGGATGGATCCGAATGGATTAAAAGATGGACCGAATATGGCGCCGACAGAATGCCTGGAAGGCTGGAACAGAAAGTCAAACAAAAAACAGCTACTTCTGGAGAGTGGATGAATGTGGATGGATAAGAATGGATCGAGGACGGATAAATGGAATCATATTAGACACCATACCATTACCAAGCGCCACTCATCAGGAAAATCTTCTTTTCTGAATCTGTACAAATTTTGACAATTTGTGACAAGTGGGCCAAGCGAAGGTAGCAATGTCAAGCGATGTCAAGCGGAAATAAATTGTGCCAAATCCAGAATTGAAGTCTCCTATTTGGACCATTTTGAGCGCCAAGGTTTATTCAATGTGCATCGTAAGTCCTACAAGACAGTTCAAGCTTGAAACAACCTATTAGTTGCTTGAACAAAAAAGTTCCATTGGAGTTGAAAAAGAATCCGGATACAGTCAAGTATAGTCTGTAGTTAACCGCGCCACGTGTATCGGTGGCCTGCTTATTACAAATCATCGGAGTTTGAAATTTTGCCATGCTTATTTAGCACTTCCAGGACCCCCATCTACAAACTTCCATAGAGAAAGGGTATTTAAATTCACGTCTGACCCCAAATAGCTCTTCAAATCTGTCTTTGTAACTTCCATTGTCGCGGAATGAAAAGGGCAGATTTGTCAGGATTTGTCATCCATTGAGCCATCAAAGTTCGAATCACTTCTACCGCCGCGAGTTGGGGGAAGAAGTTGTTCAACTTATGCTAGTAAATAATATAGTACTGCACATTTGTGAAAACACACACTCTGGAATGCATACCAGCATCCCATTTATTGTTGTGATTTGTAATAAGCAGGCCAGCGATCGCTCGATCGAGCTTATCAACAGACTACAACATGCGAGGCACGAGCACCAAAATTGTTGTAGCGTCTGTCTACGAGAGACTAAGTCAAGTACCCGCCGAACACGTGTTTCCTTATTTCTGGCGTGACATCAGTTGCGAGAAGTTGCGTGTATCTCAGTCGCCTCTTCATCGTTCCACGACGTTAGGTGCTCGATCTGTTCGTAACCCGCAAATTTGATCCCCATCTGTCGCTATTCCCCTCAAGATTTCCACCAACATGTCAAAATTCGGTTCACACGCTGCGCTCTCGCCACCGGTTTGTCGGGCGCCATCGCAGTGCTCCAATTCCGGGACTCGGGATGGTCAGTCAGCATGGTCAATGGATTCCCTTGATGGTATTAACATCTTTTTATCGACTTTATTCATCTGCTGTGGTGACGGAATGTGTCGAACGGCCATTTTAGGCAAGCACCAGACTTCGAGTTTTTTAGGGAAATGGACAACCGACGGTGGAACCGGCAATTCAGGTGCGTTCATAGACCGTCTTTTATGATGCCCCCAGCTCACCCTGGCTTCCCCTCCATTTTGCCACTGTACAGCGCCTCGCTATCGGAGGCTACGGGGTAGCTTTCGACATATCGCGGACAGCATAATCTACATCTATTGGACTATCCACGTATGTTCGTTTCCTATTGAATATGATGTTCTGTATCCACAAAAATCAATTCGGCGGCATTTTGAGCGCTGTGGGGTCGCATATAGCTGGTGTAACCAACACTCCAACATCCTGCGACTTCTTGTTTCTTTCGACCTGTTCTCCATGCCGACCCTCGCGAGACTTCTTCAGGCTGCACATAAGTCCCCAATGGACCATGCAACTGTCGTCACCAATCCGACGGGCGTCCTGAATCAGTGGTCGATACTGACAGCGACAAACACGTCCCGCGAATCAAGCGAGCCTGACGTCGGAGTGCAAGGTCGCCATCTATGCACTGCAACGTACCTCGTATCATGAAAGGTCACCGTCCGGACCTGAGAGTCGAGTATGAATGAATAGTTGGGGATGGAAAGTGTCTGCCACACTGCGATGTCGACATACTCATATCCACATATATTCTACATAAATCCCTCATAAAAGTTGGCTGAGGGCAACTAAGAAGCAGTTCTGGAAGTCCTAGAGGTCTGTTTTGTCCCCTGAACTAGTCTATAGCATTTGCCGTTGGGTGAGGAACGCGGAGCATGCCCCAAATCATGGCTGACTGAAGGATTCTCACGCCTGGCCCATTACGTCGTTTTGGCCATTTTTGGACTTGCCGCGGCAAAATATTCACCGAGTCATCAATACATCACCAACTCCTGCGCCGCTGCCCGCACTTCACTCATAGGATGCTAGACTACATTCAAGCATGTTACAACACCCAGCAACTCAATATATTGGTCCTTGGGCAACGAAAAACCCTTAAGGTGGCCCAGTACCCGGTCACTGATAATAAAGGTGTCGGAGATCAGCTTGAGTCTATGAAAGTGTCGGCAATCTGACTTCGGAGTCAACAAAAGTGTCGCAAGTGTCGGAAACATGTAAATTTCGCAATAAAAGTGTCGGAATGTCCGAAAAAGTCCGAAGAAGTGTCGGAACATTAAATGTGCATTTTGACCGCCATAATGTACACATCGTGCCGGCCATTTTGCAATGGATTTTTGCGAATTGATGAAAAGGTCGAACGTAATATGGCCATGGGGCCCAATGTAGCCGCCAAGAGTACATAACTCACCCCTTCTTGCATTGAGGAAATAGGAATATTTGCCGCTTTGAAAGCGGTTGTTGTTGTCAAAGGTTCATTTAGTAAGTTCCTGTTAATATTCGATTCCCAAAACTTGGTCAAAGTCGCCGATCTGGTAGACGTCGAGAGGATTAGCTATGAATTCAGGGGACAATGCGCTGAACCTCGAAAGGCCGCTTCCCAGAGCGCCGATACCCAGTGATGTGGAAAATCTTCACTACATGGTTCAACCGTCCCCCTTGTACCCGCGTTCCTACAACTGGACAAGAAAATCTCGGTGCTCTCGGCGGATTTTCGAATATCATGGTCACTCAGAACTAGGGCTGAATTACGTGAAATACTTATGGAGGCAGAAATGGAAAAAAGCAAACGGTTTCACAATCGAGTTTGCTGAAATTTGGGACGATGGGTACTCCCCCTTAGCAGATATATTACCCGATTATTATGTGGTTTAGTCTAGGTTTCGCGAGGTGTTCCCAACAATGTTCTCATGAAATGCGACCCAAACCCTCTCGGCAGTGAGATCTATTTTTCAATGAAAAAAATGGCCGGCTGAAGCCCATTTTTAGCATTGCCACTATTTTCACTAGCCTCCCAAGCCAGACTCCACATAAGTTTTATGATAGTCGATAAAACTATGATATAGAGTCTGCCTGTTTGCGCAGAAGCCATATGAGCCATATAATGGCTTTTTTCGCAGTGCGGAACGTATGCCTAATGGCTGATAAATGGCAAGTGAAGCAAAACGACTTTTTTTATTCTCAAATGTCAGCAATTGCATGTGTTCACGCTCAGCTTGCTTAACTCAACCGGCTGGGAGGTCTAAATCCACAGATATAATTATTTCGGGCGCCCAATTGGTCTGTTTGCGGTTTGGATTGGGTTTGGATAACACTCAGCGACCTTAGTTGGTCCAAGCGACTCACATGAGTACAAAATAATGTTGGGTATCAAAGCCATATGAGCCATTACCATCAATCTGCGCACGGCAAAGAAGTCATCAGATGGCTCGTATGGCTGTGTGCAACTCTCTATTGGCACATCCGAAACCGTACCGTGGCGTAGTCTCTCGTACTGCAATTCTGCATTTTTTGCGTTTAAAGCAACACCCGCAAATAAACGGCACCGTGAGCCAACACCGCTAGGGCTGCGGACCGTACCGTATACGGGTACGGCCGTACATCTGACCGCCGTTTTAGTCCCACCCGTACCGAATACGTCCCGTACACCCAAATTCCAGAGCCCGACGGTACGGCACGGGTCTAAATACGGCCGTATACGGCCGTCTTTCCGTATGTCCAATTTGTATGAACTTCTGATTTTTGAGGCCCATCTAGCGTCGGGTAGTCTCTCCTAGACAGACGCTTCAACAATGCAACCTCGTGCCTCGGCTTGTTGAAGTCTGTTGGCTACTGCGGGGTCCCGATCATGGTAGGCCGTTATTACTAATCTTCGGAGTTTGAATTTACTTTGGCAAATTGCACCGAGCCTTTCTGAATGTTGAACTCACCTAGAACTGTTCCAGGGCATATTAGATGGTATATAAGAGTCCATATAAATATTTTGGCTAATTTTCAAGCCCTCTGCATTTCGTTCGAACGCAATTTGAGTTGTGGCGAAGCAAAGGGGATCAAAAGATTACAGAATCAATGACAGATTGCACGTTCTGCACAGCAGGTTGGCATATTTTAAAAGTTCTGAGTTGACAGAAATGTAGGCACACGCCAGGCAACCTATTCTATGTCAAAATCGAATGAAATATCGCGTGCTTTATGAAACGACTACGCGACTTGAATTCTAACTCCGACGATTAGTAAAAGCGCCTACCGTGATCGGGACCCACGGTAACAACAGGACTAAGCCTCGGGACCTCAGTGTATGTCACCTACCGGCCAACTCACAAGCGGTAAAATTGCAGCACTTGAATTGGTGACGCTGCTTATGTCCCGAATTCCTCCCGACGCTGATCTCAGTATCGCGTCTGGACGAGCGCAAGCATTACACACTGTTCGGGCAAGGCCGATGTGTCGTTTTTCACAAAGACGACCAGGGCTCCTTCCTTCAGAATATTCTTTCCAGGGAAGACGTAACATTTACTGGCACTAAACGTGGAGATCGCCTTCATCACCTCGACACTCTTCCACGGTCGGAATCTTCATTTCCACTGTTACCTCCCATCTTTCTCCGCTTGAGCTCCTCCATTATCGACTTGGCCACCTAAATTATAGGGCCATTCGTACCCTCGCTCGCGGGAATATGGTAGATGGTATTCACATTTCCACATCTAAACGCAGAACCTCCCGTATGCGAAGCCTGCATGCGCGGAAAGCTGACCCGAGCATCTTTTCCCCTGTCCAAGACGCCAAAATCCACGCGTCTGCTCGGTCGCGTTCATTCTGATCTGTTGGGTCCCGCTCCTGTTCGGTCGAAGGGTGGTGCTCGATACGTCTGCCCTCACCGACCAATACGGGCGGTACCGATGGGTATTTTTCCTGCGGCGCAAAGCGAGGTTTTCACCACCTTCAAATTATGGCTGTTGGCGGTGGAGACTCAATTCTGCGTGAAACTGGCGATTTTACGGACCGGCATGGCGGTGAATACATCCTCAAAGCTCTGGCGGACTTCTTGAAGGAGCGAGGCATACGTCACGAAACCTCGTCTCCGCGCACTCCTGAGCAGAATGGTCTCGCCGAAGTCGGATTCCGCACCATTTTCCCCCGCCAGACAAGGCAATTTGACTCTGGTATATTCGGATTGGCTGCCGGGCCTCCGAATGAGGTCATTAGCTCCACAAAACCGTAAAGATGTTGCCTTCTCGACCACTTCGGGGGTTTGGTGGGTGGGCTGCGAAAAGCCTAGAGACGTCTCGTCCCATTATCCCGACGACCGGAAACTGCCGGTGGCTTTAAACTCCGCCCTGCATTTTGAGCTAAGAAAATGCTCCGGGACGAGGTCTATTTGCGGTGGGGGAAGTCTGAACAGGCAGAATGGTTTTGTTTGCGTCAAGCTCACTGCTGAATTAAGCCGCCATCGAAAGCGTGAAGGAGCGCTGTGCACTGTCACTTTTTGGTGTTTTCTGCTAAATAAACACGTCTCGGCCACTGTCCTGACGATCGGAAACTGCTGGTGGCTTTAAACTCTGCCCTGCATTTTGGGCTAGAAAATGCTCAGGGACGAGATCTATCTGCGTTGGGGAAGTCTGAACAGGCAGAATGGTTTTGTTTGCGTCAGGCTCACTGCCGAATTAAGCCGCCGTCGAAACGTCAGGGAGTGCTGTGCGCTGCGACGCGAGCAGAAAAACGCGTGGCACGGAAAAACCCGAGATCACGTCAAGCTTCAAACTCCTCCGCTATCCGGTATCGGTATCGTCCACATTAGAGCCCGGCCGGCTGGCTGTGATATTCCTGCTCGCGGGGAGTCCACAGCTAAAATTTGCATCCTGGCTGCGATATTCTCGCTCACATTGTTTGATGGTAAAAGCTTAAATCCTTCAAGTGTTTCCTTACCCCTGCCAAATACAGCCTAGCTTGTTTCTTTTATCACTCATTTTGAAAAGCATGACTTGGTATGGAGAGCTAATTGCATGCCGCAAATCGCCAGATGATACCCAGCACTATTCTAAGCAGCCCTGTCTGTTTGAAATTGTCCTGGCTGCTTTGGTTCTTAAACCAGAGCTCACAGAACTCTCCATATCGGGTGTACTAGTTCGTCTTCTCTGTCATCGGGTTGGTCCAGAGCCGGAAGATCCATATAGTCATCATCGGCACATCTCGATGATGATGATGCACCATCAGCAAGACGGCCACGCATGGCAGTTACCCGGCAAAACCCTCACATGCCCCAGACACCGCTACTGCCTCGCCCGACTCTCAGACCGACCTGCCGAGGCTATGTGGCAGCCATCACGGGCATCACCTACTGCACATTACTTACTATCCTGTTTCGGCACCTTCCCCGTTCGTGACACCCAGCAAAAATAACGTTCACCATCATTTACGGTGCGGTACTTGTACTTTTACGGTACTTTACTTTCCAAACTAACGTGCCCTGCCAAAAGTACCATAACGTTAATTTGGGCAGGCCACGTTAAATTCTCTACGTAACTTTGGGAAGCATCTTTTTGATCAATAGGGGCCTTTAATGGCTATCCCGGTACGAAATGCCCTCCGGAATACGAAAAATATAGGTTAATCCAATCCGACCATTATTAGTACTGTGAGACCCAATCTGCTCTTGTACAGCCAAAAACACCCAAATTTGACCCACCAAATGATCTTGAGGTAGTTAGAAAAAATTGAGCCGCGAGGTGCCCTCCGGATTTCCCGTCTGAATCGAATGAGCCTACTTTCAAGGAAAACGGTTGAGAATTGAGCATGATCAAAACGGTAAAAGTTTATTTTTTGACCCCATCAAAAACGGGTAAGGGACCATCCCCTGTGGATTTGCAGTGCCATTCGAACGCACCTATTCCCGAGAGATTCTGACAAGAATTGAGCTCATAGTGAGTGTTCTCAGTAAAATATCGCAAAACAAAACAAAAAAACGGCCTGCGCCTTATGTACTGCAAATTGCTGTAATTCAACATCCTTTTTGCCGTTTGCGACTGAAATCTTGAGGCGGAACCGATCTCGAGGGGGTGTCCCTCGAGAATGATCCTCAGTGTATTCTACCATTCATGACCCCCCATGGCATAAATGATGTGCTTCAATTATGTGATGGATTTGATCACCTATTTGAATCACAGGAGGGATCGGAAACCAGTTCTGGCTTCGAGATGCCTCGATAATGGTCCTGTGGTCTCTGTGGTCTCTCCGAGCCTAACATGACGCATCCAGAACCTCATCTCATCGCACAACCAGTGATTTCTGTAGGAATAGCCTGATGTTGATTATATTCAATATATGTACGATATAAAAAATCGGGCGACTTCATGCCCTCCGGATTCGCATTCCCGTTCTGTACATATAATTTTCAGAGAGTACAACA
>JARJLF010002848.1:0-27762 GCA_029378395.1 Mycena leptocephala
CCCCCGCTCTACCTTCATGGGTGGACACTCTGAACATGGTGTCCAGCGAAATTTTCGTCGGTAATTGATGAACCATTTCCATATTGCTGTTAGCCTCAACCAGTGCCTCTCCTGTGCCTCGTTTCCTCCAGCTTACGATTCCGCAGATGATGCAATGCCTAGATTGGATTATGCAATTTCTAAAAGCTCTACCGAGTCGCCGTTGGAAAGCTTTCTGAAGCTTATCTCTGCTGCCCCCAGCCCCTTTGCACCCCGCCCCTGTTCCATTTAGGTGTCCTCGTCCACGTCCTTGGTGAGTCTTGAATCGGTCGTTACCTCGCTTATCCTAACTGTATCATCAGTCATCAAACTGTGAGTTCTCCTCCCCGCCTAATGCATCGTCTCACATGTCCTTCAGTTTTGACTTCAACTCGAGCTCTCGCCGTGCCCAGGAGACAGTGTCTCCAGAATCTGGCGACACACCGCGCAACGCTGAGGGGCATTCAATCTGCATAAAAGCTGAGAAGATAGTCAGCGATCGAGGACCTAAAGGGATGCAGGATAGCAAACCAGCGGGACAACCCTCGTGAGTACTGATGAATCCGAAATGCGCCATCTGGACTGGCGTCCCTTCACGCCATCCAGCTCTGGTGACGTGGGTGGTTGAAAGGACGCTGGGAGGCGTCTCCACCACAGCCGGTGCCATGGAATCCGGCGTTGTTGACCCCCGCAGACTACTGTACCATTTCATTCAATTCGTATGTCACGCGTCACAGCAGTCAAAATATACGAAATTTTTCGTACATGTCACGGGTCACCGGAGGGATGTTCAAATATCCAAAACAAGTCACAAAATCGGCGGGAAGTGCTCAAAAAATCAAATTTTTCGCGCGCCCACAGCGCGTACAGTTCAAAACGCCGCGGCGATCGCACGAAATGCTCATTCGATCTTGAGGACGTCAGGGAGGCCACTCATTGCGGTGGTGGCGGCGGGATTGGGGCCAAAAAAAATAAACTAAGGTAAATATACCTGCTTTCAGTGTTATCTTCTCGTGGTGATCTGTGTTGTGTTACCTGGTTATTCTACACTTGAAGCTGGTGGTTCTACCACTTTTTTGAGAGGTGCCCGGCCATTTTCGGCGGATCTACGAATTTTTTGGCGTGTCACGCTCCGCCTGGGCGATCTACGAAAACCAAAGTTCGAATTTTTGGGTCACGGGTCACAGTCCGTTAGAATTGAATGAAATGGTACAGTACTCGGGCTTCAGGTCCGACGTTGATCCACAGTCCCATGTGGACATTGGGGAACCTCGACCGGAAGTATGGATGTACTTCCGAGTGGAACCTGTGCGTTCTTGCAGCTTCGATTCTGGTTTCATATGTATGGGTTTTGCGGCTTGTCCGCAAGCTAAGTGCTCCTCAGCGGTGAGTACTCAGTCTCTCTGCATGCTCCCACGACTTGCTAACCACGTCACTGTTTCGTTTTTTCCCCCACCCACCGGCCTATACCCACGGAGCGAGATCTGGAGATCGCGGAGGCGGAGGAACGGATGGCTGAGTGCCTCATACATACAGAGGCGACAGCGCAGGACACCCTCTAAACTGGCTGGCCGCCAGAGTTCGACCGGGCAAGTAGGAACAGCTACAGCAGCTGGACCAAGGCGTGGTAGTTCGATTGGGTGGTGCTCAAGGAGAGGAGTTGCAGTATGATGTTCGAATGTGTAACAGATTGGTTCGATTTATTGCTCGCTCTCAGAAGTTTTTGCCTTTCTGTGGCTTAATGCAGCTGGCGTGTTCTTCCCAAAGAAAACAGCTCTGATGAACTGAATGAATTCTGGGGAAAAATCCATGCCCACTGAGGTTTCTCGACTTTGGTGTACTCATTATCTCTGTTTGCCGGTGGTTAAATTTTGCTGGAACGTCATGTTCGAAGGGAGCAGCTATCTATGTAGGTCATAGTCCGGGATGATTTAACAAAGCGAGGTGTTGGATTTAAACACTTCCCAATTGGGCAACGGTAAGCTGAACCGTGCAGCTTAACAGTACAGATCAACTGTGGGATTTGCACACCTGCAGGGACTGGGTAGACTTGCTACCAGGCCGCCTGGTGACGTCAATTCTTAGTGCAAGCACTTTGCTGTAGGCAAAAAGGTGGCAGATGATAGTATGACGGTATTTATCGTCAAAAATTATTTACATGTTGCTTTGCACAATGTGCATTGAACATGTACTCCTATTTCGAACACAGGAACACAGAAAATGTACAATGAACACACAGATAGTCTACCTAGGGTACAAATTGGACATCCTATGCACTACATTCAACGTGCAGAGCACTTTTCAATCTTCAACTTCCCCGTTTTGTACTTGTTACCGACTGGTGCGCTCACAATCTAATCAAATGCCATCTTAGCGTTATCGCCATCATCCCAACTTGAATAGCCGATCCCAAGCCGTCCCACACTTGATGTCAAACCACCACCACAAATTCCACTTCCGCTCCCACTCCCAAGCCCAATCCCTATCTCACTCCCAAGCCTGTGGTGAACCACTCTTTGAACTCATGTTGAGCACGGCGCGTGATGCGGAAATCCCACTGCGGAACGCTTCTCTTTACTCAAAACCATTAATCTTTTGGAAGGCCGTCGTTTTTGACTTTTCCCGCTTTGTTCGCTTATCGTATCTGGCCCAACTCTCAGTCATAGCGCACTCTTTTGCAGTCATGTCTTCTTCAGGTACGAGATTCCCCCCCTTCTCATCCGAATTTATCTGACTGCTGCATCGCGCAAGACAACAATTCATTCATTGGCTTCTTTACAGGGATGATGAACCAGTTCATACGCGATTCTATGGCGAATGGCAGCTTGCCTGCTGCTTTGGCAGCAAATACCCCCCTGCCGCTAGCTCTTCAGCCCCCTTCCCACCCTTTACACGAACTAAGACCGAATGAATAAAAGCGCACGAAGATGTTGAAGACACCTACCTCGATCCACTCCTTTCCTCCAAACTGTTTCCTTCCTTTTCTCAAGTCGCTCGCTTGTTTTCTGCCATCGGAAAATCGAATGGTAAATTCCCATGGTCACAATGGTCATGAGAAATCCTCCAGCAGTTTGCGACTGATTCCAAGCCGCTGCAGGAGCGCTGTGACATCCTGCGCATGCAATACAACTACAGCATCGGGTTTGTGTATCGCTGCTATCGCTGTTCATTTTTTTCAGACATGGATTGTAGGAAAACAACGTTGAAAAGCCTCAACCGTGAGCACCGCATAGTATCTGCACGCCGGCCGCCTCCGGAACATGTCTGCACCACTCTGATTGCCAAACAAATGGCAGAGAATGTGACCGGTACTAATGGACCAAACACCATTCAAAAAAGAATTGCTCTTCAAGATGGTGTTCTTATTGCTAGGCAAGTTTATTGGTCTCTTCTTCGTTCTTCTATCAGCGTGTTCACTGTTCTCAGGGCAAAGGTTCGCAGAATTATGCATGCACTCGATCCAGGTGGCCCTGCCCGTCGTTTTCCGTCCATTTCGCCGTATCGAGATAAAACAGTGCCGTTGGGCGTAGCCAGCTCAACCAGCGCTACAACTTTCCGAAGTTGATGATCTTCTGCCGCGCTAGTGAGAGTATCGAGGGCGAAAGCTGTTCTCTCGGCAGCCTCGGGACACATCTCATCCTGAATGTAGCGCGACTTGTAATAATCCAGTGCGAGTCGAATAACCTTTTGGATGTCTGGATGCTGCGACGAGGTTAATACCACCAGACTGGGTGAAGCGAATCGAGAGGTCGTCCTCGTCAAAGCCTGGGGAAGCATCAACATCATTGTTGGCATCATGCTTGTGCAGCTCGACGGCATGAGCCTCGACATGCCCGCGCGGTGTCGACACTGAAGGCTTTGATGGGGCCCATGAAGGTACCTAGTATTTTATTCAGCGCGCTGCGAGGAACGGGTAAAAGATGCGCCTCAATTGCATTACGCTTGGTAGTGCGGTTGGTGGAGCGTGACCGTGCGGGTGGAGGTGGTAGCTAGACGTTTGAGAATGAGAAAAGATCGTAGTGAAGGGAAGAGAACACACGGTGCTCAGGTCCAGCCTTTGTAACGGCGGCTCAGGGTGGTTCTGTGTTGGCGCAGAGACCGATGTACATAGCCTCGAGGGTTTAGCTTGAACAATAGGCTTGGATTTAATAGATGAGAGCAAACTCTACGATCAAGTCAATCCGAAATAGACTCACCGGCGTGGGCTCCGACTCCAGAGTGTGCTTGTACGCTGCATTAAGCCCGGCTTTGAGGCCGAGATCATCCTCATCGTCGGAGATGTCCATGGAATTCAAAGGCAACACATTTGAGCTGATGGAGGAGCGGCTTGAAGATCGACGATGTCGACTAGACTCGACATCACTGCCGGTGAAGTAGTGAGGGTAGACGCTCTCGGAGCCCGAGGAAATTGAAACCCGACTGGAGGAGCGGTAGTGCTGGTGGTTATCGGAATCACGATCGGGCTTGGAGTTAGACCAGCGAGGGATCTGTGCAAGAGAAACGGACACGAGTCAAGAATTCCGAAAAAGGAAAGAGTCGGATGTGACAATGCACGCACCGCCTCCTCGAGCTTGTCCTTCATCGCTGCTTCGTTGAGGCCTTCAAGATCATCCACCTCCGGCTCGCCATCGTTGTCCTCCGCATCGCCTTGGTCTTCATCCCCCGAGTCGCCGTTCTCATCCTCGAAGAGCTGGTCGGGATGAACTTGTTCCTGGACTGGATTCGGTTGCTTGGGAGCTTTCCTTTTGGGTGCTGGTGCCCCAGTAGGAATGGAATCTTCGACTTCTTCATCTGAGTGGACAACATTGGTATTCTTGCGATCTATCAACAAATCATTTCAGGGTACAGATCCCAATAGACTTGAAAATGAACTTACACAATCGCTGTTGCCGCTGGGGAGGAGCAGCGTCTCTCTCCTCCACATCATAGCTCAGGTCTTTATCAGAAGACATGAGTTGTATTATCAGCGCCAGGTCAAGACTGCGCACCGGTTTGGCTGGTTTTCGGGACCTTAGCACGCTCTGACTGTTGGGCTATGGACGCCGAACGCTTTCTGGAGTTCGAGGGGGGTGGTTTTGATACAGAACCACGAGGCGCAGCTCCGTTCCACACTGAATAAATAATATTAGTCTCCTTATTGCGGGGATCTCGCAGGCCACGAAACTCACCGGCTTTTTCGTTTGCCTTGTCTTTGGCGACGCGCGGTGCTACAAATCATGAGCAACTTGACCAATGATGCAAATACGGGTACGTACGGCGAGAACCTGCAGTGTTTGCAGGTGGCTGACTTTCTTTCGGTTTGGGTTTGGGTTTAGGCCTCAGACTGGACGACATTTCAGGGATCGATGTAAAGAGCGGAAGACTTTCTCAAAGGGAACGTTGTGCAGAATGAATGTGGAAGGTGGTGGAAGGAATGGAGTGGTGCTGACGTGGCCCGGGTGTCTTCCCACTCGGCGTCGCCTGTCGCTTGTACGTTTTTTTCTGTTCCCCTAATTTCCGGATCCCCAAATGTGTCATCTACTGACTTAAACTATCTAGCAAATACATATAAGGCCCCTGTAGAACCTATATAAACCCTCTTTGTGATCTGCCTCCCTGTGTACGGCGCGTAACGAGATCTTCTGAGAAGCCGTTCGTCCCAAAAAGGGAATTTGATGACATCATGTGGCTGTGAGAGGGGAGGGTCTGGGGCGGCGCCAGAAAAAAAAGGGTAGGTGAAATCGTTTTTTCTTATCCTTTTTCCCCATTGACATTGTCCAATTATTTCGCCATAAATGAGTTTGGCCGAGAGCACGCGGGAGAACCAAGCTCGCGGGCCGTCGAGCAGACGATTCCATATCATGTGAATGCTTCCGGGAGAACAAGGACAATAAGGATTGAGAATTTTGTCGAGCTCAGGTGCAGGGTCGAAGATGGGCATCGTCGAACCTGACGCCTGGTGTAATACACAATATGCAGTCAACAATGCTCTATACTCTAGGCCCTCTACGTATGATTACCGGATTTTCGGCCAAGTCCTGAGCTCCTCGGTGATAATAATATTTCCATAATATTATCTGACCTGAATGTTAGAGAGGAGCCTATCAGATTTTCAGAGGTATAATATTATGCTCACCACATCACTGGGTTCGGCGAATGCAGCACAGGATGGGCTATAATATTATGCAACCTGCATACACATGGGTTCGGCCCATGCAGGTTTCGATAGACCATAATATTTTGCCACCTACAGGCCAGGGTTCGGCCAATCCAGTTACTGACCGACTGTAAAAGGCGCTGATGTAAATACAAAGGTTTGATTGTACGTCTGTGGTGTACGTGATGGGGTGCATCTTTGACCAGCCTAAACCCCCCGCTAGATTGCACGCATGTGACAGCACTGCAGCTCGCAGCGAGTCGAGGTGATACAAAGTTCGTCGTCGCGCTATTAGCCCATGACGCAGATCCGAATATTCAAGGCAGGTGTGTGTTATTGTTTCGAGGACATGTCACTGACACCCGGGCCATGACAAGGCGGGGAGCACGGAACTGCGCTTCAGGTGGCGTCGCACTCATCCTCTTCAAAATGCAGTTCGGTGTTTAGATCAAGGTCATGCCCTTCAAAATGCAGTCCGGTGTATTGCAATGTTCAATGAGGCGATGGTACAGTTTGGCGGACAAAGGCTTAACCAGGTGTGCAGTCCACAGCCAGGAGTAAAGGATGTGATCGGGAGGGTTGGTCATCGAGCAGTATACAGCAAAAAAAAAAATCGTTTGGACTATATGCAAGTCGAAGTACACAGGAGGTGGCATGTCAATCAAATTTCGTAATCCGAACGGCCGGCTTAGTGTTAACGATCACTTGCGATCAATGAGCAACTATGATGCGGAGACTGTGATACAAACTTACCCGGTGCGGATTCCACGAGGTACAGCGCCTCCAGCTGGAAGCCGGCCTGCCATAGCGACAACGGACCTCTCTTCGGCTTTCCGTCTGCGCCTTTCTCGGACTGGTACCGGGTAACTTTGGCTTCGATGAGCACTATGTCGTGTTCCTTGATACGTTCTACACTCAACCTCGTCATGACGGTTTTATCTTTCAGGGACCAGGTGGCATCAAAATATTCGGTGAACTCCTCGTTGTTTCCGGATTGATTTTTCTTCCCACGAACGGTCATCCAACGGCCGGCTCTGTGGTCTGCACCAAAGGTGGCGGCGATCCGGGGTTGTAGCGCTCCGGTTGTCGTTTTTGTCTTTTTTGTTTTTTGTTTTTGTATTGGTGTACGTGCCATGCAAAAATGTTGATCGGCCTTGCCTCCTAAATCCCGTATCAACTGGAACGTCCCGTCCCAATCTTCGAGATTAGAGTTTTCATCAGCTCCTTTGCCTTCTCAGGTACTTGCATTTTCGGATGTTTCTGAACGCGTGGGCAGCAATCTACCTGACTCACTGATTAGGCTCGAATCCAGCCTCTCTATCGAACTTGTGTCGATAGACAAAAATCAGTGAAACGCATTCTAGGGCTCTCCCCACTCAATTTGGGACCTGCCGGAGCGAAGCGAAGGCGCATCTTATTTGGGTTTAAGGTTTGCGGCGGAAGTGGATGGTCATCCTCACTGATCCGGATGATTAGAGCACAGCTGACTATGTTCCGTTAGATTTCTACTCTGTTCTTGCGAGCGCGAAGACTCCCCGATTAGGTCGAGTTAAGCGCTTCTAAACGTTTAGAAAGCATTCAGTAACGTCTCCGCACAGTTCTGTATCCTGCGGCGCGTCGTTACGTGCCGCGGTAGAGCTCTGGCCAGAAACACGGCAAAAGCCTAATTTTTATTCTGTGAGCATTGGATTGAACCATCAACTATACCAAGGACTGCGTGCGCGCTTTCTCCGCGTAGAGGGAAGAGACCAGAAACGAAAGGCCGAGGCCGATGATCTGCGAGGCAGCGAAAGCACGAAGTCCCAGAGGATATCTTGATATCAAATTCACAGTGCTTATATACCGTGCTTCTGTCCAACATACAAATTGTATACCCTCTGGTCGCTCCTAATTGACGCCAATATCCAAGATAATTCAGCCAAGCTGGAAGACTTGGGTGACCTCCAACTTACGTCCACTATTATTGCGCCCGGGACTATGTTCAAACCACGTGTGCTTTCTTTCAACGTCTGTCGGGCAACCCCGCGGTTCCAAGGGTGATGCCAATCGGACTTTGATCGATCAAAACCGTACATGCAGACTAGCGAAACCCTCGGCAATCTAAGGCCATTTCCGGTGAATTAAATCCTTGGAATGACCGATTTCCCACGCTTTTGAGCTTCCCGTGCTATACGTAGACCTTCACAAACATCAGTGTTTTGATTGTCTCCGCCTTCAAACTGGCACGCCGGAGCCCAATTGTGTCACGACCACCCGAAAATACGCGTTCGACGCCAACAGCTGATCCTAGAATAGATTTCAAGCCGCGAATTTCTGGACAACATGTTACCTGGAATGCATAGCACATCACGAACAAGCCTGTACAAGTTTGGCATTTTGGTGCGCCGAGCGTACCACCACTTGAGCGGATCAGTGTCCTCGAATGGTTGGGAATGCTGGTGAGCCTGAAATATTCAGCAAGTTCATTGGTCAATGTGTCTGGACCCTTCTGTTGACTATATCTGCTGAAGAAATTGAACTTCACGGGCGAACCGGAGGGTACTTGCTCTGTCGGTGGTAGTTCTGGGGCACCGAAGTCATCGTCATCGTCGGACTGCGCATAAAGCGTATCGAAGTGGAACTGTAAATTTTCCTTCAACATTTTGAGGTCGTTCAGGAGCTCCTGATCGTTGGTGTAATCCAGAGAGAGTCCTTCCTACGACAGCCGAGGGTCCAGCACTAAAATAAGAATTAGACACGAAGCTAACAGCGGAAAGAAGATTATACGGACGTGTAGCCTAGGAATAGTAGCGCGACTTATCAAATTTTGTGTAATAGTCGCTCAGCTCGATATGAGCAGCGCGAAGACCCTCTCGAAGGGCAGGGTCTGCTGTTTTAGGAAGTTTCGTCAGAATCGTCTTGAGATGGTCTTGAAGCCCCCGGAACATAGCGTGAGTCGTCGAAAGCATCGGCTGCTTGGTCGCTGACACTTTCGTCGTTGCGTAGCGATAAGCCTCAAACCAATCGGCGACCTGCCCAACGCAGCCCACTCGGCAGGGGACAGCGCATACTGGTTGAGATCGTCATTTTCCCCAATATAGCTAAATATCGCCTTGCGGAAATCCAATGCACGACCTATGCTTTGATTAGACGCTCAATCACGAGTATAGCTGGTCTGATTACGAACGTAGCATTTGATGGGTTGACGACCACCGTGTTTTAACATCGAGAATCAAGATCACTGTCTTCTGCACCCGAAGCCTTGACCTCGGCCTCCCATTTCTGGAGGCGTTGGGGACTAGATCGGACGTGGCGGACAATTTTTTTCGCAACTGCAAGTGTAAGGGAGTTAACCTTATCAAGTACT
Organism: Mycena leptocephala; assembly: GCA_029378395.1. Lineage (NCBI taxonomy): Eukaryota > Fungi > Basidiomycota > Agaricomycetes > Agaricales > Mycenaceae > Mycena > Mycena leptocephala. The sequence continues at coordinate 9,501 of JARJLF010002848.1, forward strand.
GTTACTAGTTCTCACCTTGAACACGGCGCGACCAATGACACTTTCAGGGCTCTCCTTGCCGAAGTCAGCACCATCGTCGGTCTCGCCAGCGTCGTCATCCGCAGCTCGGCACAACGACTCAGTTGCTGCCTCCTGATACACAGCCCCGCGTGAGTTCGATTTGACCGCCTCCTTCTCCTCCTTGGTCAGAACTCCGATGGCCTCAAGTAGCTGTGAAAAGTTCTCAGTGTCAATGCTGTTCTGTAGTAAATTAAAATACCTTCAGGGCGAATAGGTGAATAGTGTGCGGCATATATCGCATCCGGGCGTCGGTGATTGAGAACCTCAAACCTTTTTCCCTGCATCGTCTTTCAAATGTCCGGTCGTTCAACAAATATTTTTATCAGTACATGCAGAAGACTCACTCTGCTGAGCAACCCGAACATCTCCACCGTCTCCCAAATCGCGGCGGTCATGTTTTCACCCGAGTGCTGACCGATGAGCTCACGGAAGTCGATCAGGGACTCCTCTGTCGTAATGGCCAGTGTTAACACTCCTGGAATCTTTGAAAATGTGTGACGAACCTAATTGTCCGTCGTTTCCAATGTAATGGACCACGATGGCCATGAATGCGTAGCCATTGCTGGACGTCTAGGCGTCTAGGCGTCTAATGACAAGACGAAATTCGAAGCATTCTCCTCATCGTAATGAACACCCAGAGATCACAAGTCCTTCGGAAAACTCACTTTGAAAATTTGCTTCAAACCATCGACCATCTCTTGACTCATCCTGGTAATTCGCTTCTTAACTGATTCGTCATTCGGGATATTGAGTGGCTTCGGAGAATGGTGGTGAGTGTATTCAAGCATCTCACGAAACTCGTCCGTGATAACCGCAGTGAAGGGCTGGTCACAAGCAGCAACCCACTTAGCGACCAGGTCCTCGAAATGTTCTTGGTCCCATGGCACCTGAGGAGGAGAATGTGTCACACGCGTCGTACCAGAATGACATGGATCACGAACCCGAGCATCCTCCGCCTGTTTTTCGAACATCGCCTTGATGTTCTGGTTGATATCTTCTACCTCCGCTACATATTCAGCAGCAATCTCGTCAGTCACCGGGCTAACACCGCATGCCAAGGAGCGTTCGCGATCGGTGGCCGGACCCTTTCGGTGTTGTAGAACTTCGAACAGTCGGAAGTGAGGCTTGGATGTTTTCTCGAGATGGTCCCTGAGTTCCATAGGCCGAGTCGGGTCGTGTTTGAAACAGGCTAAAGATGGGAACTTACTGCGCGTATTATAATTCGAGCCTTTCGTCATCTCTAATATTGCGCCGTTCCAAAAAAAGATTTGTAATAACGGGAGCCCTCCACCGATGCACCAGTCGCGTCAGTCTTCACTTCGTTGTAGAAAAGATATATTGCGTTGCGCTTGACCCAATTCACGGCCGTCAAACAATGGACCTTGTTCAGAGAATGAAGTACGCACCTGCTGCTTTGGCTTCAGTTCGGGTTCCGGCTGGCGAGACGGTCCCGCCTCTGCATTTCCCAAGCTCTGTACGAGGTGATCAAAAAGGTACGTCTTACCTCAGAAGTATTTAGATATATACCTTCATAGACCCTGTATCGGCGGTGCCTCCTTCCGAGCCAGGTGGCTATATTGAGATGTCACAACGTCGAAGATCGCAAAATATATGAGGAAAACATACGGGAGCTGAGGGACCTGTATGTTTACCTGTGGGTTTAGCAGCCGTCTGGCGTTTGGCGTTTTCCGGAATAGTCTTCCTAGGTAGGGAATCCGCTAACTGGATGAGAATTGGTAAGATAGCGACGCTAACGGGGAATGGATGCCTACGTCTTCATTTGGTATGATCATTTCAATATCACTATCGCTGTCGTCGCCCGAGGCACCAGATGTGAAGTCTTGATCTTCAGGGTCTGAATTATCGCGATTCTTCTTCGATTTCATCCCAGATTTGTGATTGCACTTCTTCTCGTTCGGGGCAGTCTCCGAATCCGAATTGAGGAGGTCCTGTGCAATCGTATTCGCCATCCGGAACGATCTGCACGACGAGCGGGTCGACATGGCCCCGGGTCCTCCGTATCTCGAGAGGCTGGGAAGTTGACGTCGAGTGAGTAGACGGGCAACACAATGGCCCGACTCACCGATAAACACTGCCACTGTAGCAAAGTATGCAAGGGTGTATGCGATGCTGTTTGGAGATGCATGCCTATGGATCCGGAGACGATTTCCAGAGGAAAGAATGGCAAGTAGGCCAGCGAACCCCGGAAACAAGAACAGAAAGATATTCACGATAAACCATTTCAAGCAGTTCGATGCAACTGCCTCGAGTCGAGATGCAAATAATAAAGTTCGAACTATGAACAAGTTTGTGAACCGTTGGGGTAAACGAAATAAAGAGAAATGACTTGCCCCGAGTCTGGGATTTCCCGCAGACCCGATTTGTCCGACGATTGGACATGAAAGCGAAATGCGACCGATGGCGACGTCGACCCAAAATCAGCGGGAGGATCAAATGGTACCGGAAAAACTGGGGGAAAATCAGAGAGGCTGGGTGATTGAATACTGACGAATAACGGCGGAACTCACCGATGAATATGTTAGCTGAACCAGTGCAAAGCACAAAATATGCCACGGTGTATGCCAGGCTCTTCGGAGATTGGTGGTCGTAAATCCCCTATCGATTTCCGACGCAAAGAACGGTAAGTAGGCCGCTGAACAAAGGAAACAAGAAGAGTGAGAGATTGATGATAAACCATTTCAAGCAGTGCGGTGCAACCGCCTCAGGACGAGACGCAAATAGTGTACCCCGAGCTGCCAAAAATCCGTGAGGAAGTAGCCCCAAAGGAAATGCCAGGTAACAGCTTGCTCGGAGGGCGGTCATCATACTTGACCAAAATTCGAGGCATGGGATGTTTCAGACTTCACGGAGAACATGGCGGGACTTCACAGTCCCTGGACGGACGGGACCCGTCCCGTCGCGACGGGCCGGCAACCCGTCAAAGAGACGGAAGGGTCGAAGCCCTAATGGTGCAATTCTTTTTCTTTTTCTTTTTTGGCCCCGACGGTAGGACGCAGCGGGGTACCTCAGCAAATAGCGGCCGGGATGGACGTCACATCCAGAGCCCGGGCACACTGCCGGGCCCACCGACTGCGCTTTCAGTCGGGGCCATGGTGGCAACAGTCAGACACTTTTTTTTTCTGCTCACGTGACACATCTCCAGTGTTTGGCGAACAGTGTTATCCCAAACAAAACACAAGTACGCTACACTCTCACCATTTCTCTCCCACTGCGCGCGCCAGGCTCTAACTTCGACATTAATATTCTTGTATCTTTCCTTAGTCCTTCTTAAGCTTCAATTTTTGCCCCGTTTTGTCCCGGCATCATACGCGCCACGCCTCCTTCGCCACCACTCTCCTCTCCTCTTCTCATCCTTGCGCTTCTACGGCAGCACACGCGCCTCTGCGCAGCGCAACAGCCGCCCATGCCGCAGCCATCCTTTCGGGTCCACCGCTGACATCAACGCCTAGCGGTTCCGCAACTTCCCTCATGCATCATTCTCCATCGACCAAGGATGTACACCGTGACCAAGGATGTACGGGTACACATATGCTGCCGAATTTTTGAACCAAGTTTGTATTCACAGGTCACATTCAACGCCGCCGCGATATTTTGGGTCACAGGCGGACCGTCGCATGCTTCCGGTAGCACGTCCGGCGCCAACCACGGCCGGACTGAGAATGACAATAGTCCAATACGATTGTGATACACACCCGCACCTTGGAAACCCCTCTCGTCACCACCCGAAGCTTCAAGGAGAATAACAAACAGCCCGTGTTCGGGATGGGGAATTTGTTTCCGGCCGGAAAGGAAGTTCAGGTGCGCTCTGATGTCATAGTCTCAGGCTCTGAACTCATCGAGACGAAGATACATGTACGACCGAGTCTCAAGTTATCACGAGCCCTCGAGTGAATGATCTCAAGACATCTGATTTGAATACGGACACGAAGTAACGCTGCCCAGATCGGCGATATCTTGTTGGACTAGGTCGTCCCAAACCTTTCCTTTCAGGATATTGACAAGGCGTTGCTGTTAGCATGCGAGAGTAACGATTTCCGGAGGGTTACCTTCGTCGACGGCATCAGAGACGGTGTCGAAATCATCGCCTGGAATTTGCAAGTTCAATCAACATAGCACGAGAATGAACATGCGTAATAGACTCGAGGCACTCCCTCAGCTACGATCCTTCCCTCTGCGCTCCAGAAAGCCACGGGCTCACGAGACGACACTCCTTTCCCCTTCTCGCCGCCCGAATGGAAACCGACAGTCCCCGAAATCATCCGAAACCACCGTGAGGTCGGAGTGGATGGGATTCTGGATTAGGAGTTACCGATGCCATTCCACGGATTGCGAAAGTAGTCTCACCGTCGCATCATTCATATGTTCGGTTGACTGGACAGGGAGTCCCCGTCGCGAGATATCGTTTGTATATCCTCATGGAGTGCGAGTTTAGGCACTCCGCCCGATAAGCTTCTCTTCTTTTGGGCAGGTTGCGGTCACCAATAGCTGTTTTCGTCGATGAAAACTTCGTTAATGAGATAACCTGCATTGACTGCCATCCGGCATGGTGGGCTTTACTCCAGGGAAGGATCGATGACCGTTTAGTTTCCACCGGCACCACGACGCGGCGAGTTTGGTCAGATGGATAAGTGTCTGGGGCTACTTTGCGGAGGCCGATCATGGAAATTGGGCCAGAGAATGCCTCGCTAGCGCGGGTGGGTGGTCCGAGCTTCGAAGTCTCGCTTGCGTTTTCCACATAATAATTTCCCGTTTCCAAAGATCTGCCGCTGCAGCGCATTCAGAAGAATACGGAATCCACTGAGCGAAGGAGAAATATCCGAGATCGGATCCCCGCCTTCGATGTTGCTGGGTTCAGTTTCGTCAACGAGGCAGCCGCGCGTCAGAGGGTCCAGTTAAGATTTTGGGAAATTCACCACGGGAATCGCACGGAGAGGTTGAATTCCACTTAGAACGCACTTGAAGGAGACGCGCAAAGGCCGAGATGCAGGCATTTCGGCGAGAATAATCGATGCCTCGCAGGACGAAATGGAGAAGGTTCCACGTCTACACCGGCATTACACATACTAATTACAAGTGTATTCTGAGATTTCCAAGGTGAGGTGGTGTCCGACATGTTGAAAGAAAGCGGTGGAGTATCCCAGGACCATTCCCGCAGCCGATCGACGAGGAGGCAGTCCGTCAAAGTACAGCCAAAGTTTGAAACGAATGACGATTGTGTGACAAGCGTTGGACAAGAGTACACGATTTCAGGGGTGAATACAAAGCACAGTGGAGCTCTGAGAATGGTGCAGTCGAAGCTTCGTCCAGTGAGTCCATTGCAAACGCAACTTAGGGATTGCGAAAGGGAAAGATTCTAGACCACATGAACGCGCCAGAACCGGCATCCAACGGCATCTCCCGCCGTTCGTTTTTGGACACGCACCACGCAAGTAATTGTTCCAAAATGCTCGAGGAAGTGGCGCGCTGGCGAGGGAAAAGGGCCTCGACCTTGGCCCGGAGAAGGGTCCATTCGACGTCGTCAGCAGCCGGCGCTCTAAGCCGCTCCTGCTCCTCGTGTCGGCGTTAGATGAGGGCGTCTCGCTCACTGCGGAATTTGGACACCTCTTCCTCTGGTGGTCTGCAGCCACAGACAGCTCCATCAACATCCATTCCAGCTGCGGTCCTATCCGCTGCCCCACATCTCGCACATTTGTCTGCCGGTGTTAATGCCGATCCGCACCTCAAAGAGACCTGGAGTCTTCGTCGGGCTTTTGCCACAGATAAGGCCATCGACCCCGCGGTAATAGTCAACGTGGCCGTCGTACATAGAGGATATGAGCCGGCGAATTTCGACGTTGAGCCGGAGCCTCTCCTCCTCGGCGCACTTGATCCCGAAGTACAGGACCATGGCAGCTGGCTGCGCCCATGCCAACTCGTGGATGTGCTGTCGGGTTTCACGCAGCCAGTCGAACTGAAAGAACGTTAACTGAGGAATCCTACGGCGTAGCTGGGGACTATTTTTGTGTCCTAATTGTTTTATTGGTAACACCTTGAAGACTTGCCCCAAAAAACCATGTATAAACGGTTTTAAACGGTTTATTAACCTTTTCCGTTTATTGTACGGATCTCCATACACGAAAACTAAAAGGTTGGAGCCTTAGTGCCAAGGTGCGGGTTGAGGCCGCGGGCGGTGATGGGGCGGGCGATAATCTCAGTGTCCGTCGACACCTGGAATAGAGCGGCGGCCATGTGGACTGCGTTCGTGTTGAGAGGAAAGCCACCGCCCTGCGGGGTTGGAGCCTTAGTGCCAAGGTGCGGGTTGAGGCCGCGGGCGGTGATGGGGCGGGCGATAATCTCAGTGTCCGTCGGCACCTGGAAGAGAGCGGCGGCCATGTGGACTGGGACGTACACGGCGTGGAATCTTACCATCGTACCACCATCTTCGCGACCAGTGCAGGGAAAGTGCCCAGAGGCAGCATCGGAGCTCCTCGACCTCTCCTCTCGGAACGTCGCCAGTGGGCTTCTTAGCCGCCAATACATCGAAATACCTCCTCTCTCTTCTGCCACCAATTCACCATCTTCGTACTCTCTTCTTGGCACACTTCCGTACCCTACAGCTCACGACCTTTTCTCACACTTCATTCCAACGAATCAATCTACACTTACCGACCACCAACCCCTCTCATCGAACCTCCCACCGGGCACATCCCCCTTCCGCACCGTAGCGCCGAAATTCGGCGGTCTTCTATGTCTCTGTCTTCTGTTGGTCCAAAACTGGCCTCTCGTTCTACTGTTTTCATTGCCTTCTGTTCGCTGGTCGCAGCCCGCCTCAAGTGCTCTCAAACTGCGCTTCTCAAACTGTCACTGCATTGATCCGCACCTGCCACCAACCGTCGCCGATCTTCTTTTCCGATCACCTTTTCATATTCCGTCGCAGCCGGAAAGGTACCAGTCTTCCATGGTTGTAGATGATGCGTTTTTAAACCTTGCACATCTCTACATTTTCCTCCAGTTTCCGAACTTTGGAAACAGTGCGCACTCTTGCCCCATTGATTGGCAATCTCTGACGGGTGTTACGGTATTTATCCAGGCTTCATGCTTCTTCACATTAATATATCCATCAACAGGATCCACTTCAGTTCTCATAAATAGGTCTCGAGGGAATCGAGATCTACAAGTACCGTCCTTTCGGAGGCAGCCTCGAACTTCTCGCTTTATTCTGGCACCTGGTTGCAATGGCTTCGACAGATCCGTTCCAGTCACGGGACGCTTGCAATCATGGACGTTCGACCGTAAAATCAGATCATCTACTGTTTCACGATATTCAGACTTCCAACGAGAGACAACATCACAATCATTGCATTCCATTTGGTCGCAATCCGTGCACAGAGGAGGCGGCACTTTGGGGACTGTCTGAGTGGGGTCTGTGTAATCTTTAGGTACTGATGGGACAAATTCGTCCTGTATTACATCGTGGAGTCCCTTGCGCTCCTTGGGGAGGTAAGGGACCTTGGCTTTGACTTCAGCCATGGTTTCAGTGAGGAACTCCCCGACATGTGCGGATTCCAAGTTCCTGCCTACGGCGTGGTCTGGGCTTTGTTGGTGTGTCGCGTCTCGGACGCGAACGCAAAGTATCCGCGCTTGGTGTGTATTCACGTTGTACTCTCACCCTCTCGTTCTGGTGTAGGTTCCATGACTTGGCGCTGTGAGACTGGCATTCAATCATCCGCTATGTGCTGTGGTGAAGGACCGCCGCCATTTGGCATACGTTCCTACGAGTCGCATCCATCTCGCCAACCCTTGTCCATAAATAGGGTGTGTATCTCGCAAAGGCGGCGCAGACCTCGATGAGTCACCATGCTGCCGTACCCGCCCGTCGCAGTGGTGATCGAGTACGAGGATCATTTCCGGGTCGGGTAATTTTCTATCATTTGTCCTCACCGTACTCGGACGCGCCTTTTCGCGTCGTTCACGCGTTAATTGGAGTGTCCCTCACTCTCTGCTTTCGTTTTACGTCCGCTTGGGTTGAGCGATGGGCCGGCGGCTTTCGCCACTTCGCCGCCGTCATTGTCACCGCATGTGCTGCAATTTCTTCTCGCCCCGCTCCTGCTTTTCCGCCCTTTGCACCTTTTTGGGATGGGGCCATTTCCTGAGTCCCGCGCGATGCCATCTTGCCTACCTGGTAGTAGCTTCCTTTCCCCTTCACCTCCCGCACTCGCGCTACCCGTCTCGTCCCCGCTCTCAATCCAGTCCGGCCTTGTCCTAGGACGCGGTCCTTTACACCTTATTATTGTCTCTCTACCATCTCTCGCCTCTTTTTGCCATTGTCTTGCCTGTCCTCAGCCCATCTTGGTCTCGTCCCCAAGGTGGTTGCGTGATCCCGCACCAATTCTCCCCTCTCGCACCCCGCCCTCGCCAGTCCGCGTCTGGACGCTTATCCAGCTGATGCGGGACGTGTTATCTAACCTTCGAGCCGTGCCCACCGTTGGTCGACGCTTCCAAACTCTCCCTTTTTCATCTATTTCTTTCTTTCTTTCTTTTGATGAATGGCAGGGAAACTCTTTGCTGTCGTCCGCGTTGAACCCACAATATTCGCTCCTGAACGTGCTCAAAGCGGCGGCTCTCGTTCCTCCCCGCAAAAACGCGTGTCGGCCGGCCAAAAACCACTTCTTCGGCGGCAGCCGTCTGCGGGCTTACGTCCTGGCGGACCGCCGTGGGCTTTGCGTGGTGGATCCCTTAGTATCTGATGGGCGCCGCGTGCCCTCCCTCGCACATCCTCCTCCCCGTTTTTTTGTTGCAGAGGCCTCGCATTCGTGGTCGGGCAAGTGCATATGCAATTGCGATGGATGTTCAACGACGCTCGTTGATACGGAAACGATGTTTTGACAAGGCGGGCACTTCCTAGCCCTTTAAATACCGTCCTCGCGGCCCTGGCACTCGCGGGCGCCTCCGTGCTCCCCTTGTGTTTCTCGACCTTACCATCCCTCCTGGCGTTGCCTCGTGGTTGACGGCGGCGGCCTTCTGCGGCTGTTGTCGTCCCAGCGGGCTCCTCATCCGCAGCACGACCAAGGTCTTGCCACTTTGTGGCACCTGCGCAACACGCTCACATTCGCACCCCAATCGGCGCTTAGCGCGCGCGATTCATTTCCTCTAGACGTAGACAACACAGAATCTTCGGGGTGAATGCTTCCTCTACCCCGACGCCGACTTTCAACCCGTCTCTGCACTTGCTATCACTTGTGATGGGCCGCTCGCACCACAGAGTTCGCCCGTGCTTATGGCCATTCATCGGACCCCTCTGCCATGATGAAATTTCTGTCTATCCTCTCTTTATCATCTCAATACAATCTCAGTCTTATTTGATGCCATACAATGATATCCTTTCCCCTCCGCTGTGCTCTTGTTTGGGGTCTTCGGGCCGATCTTAGCCCTCGCACGAGCCTACGGCTCTTGGAGCTGCGCTCCGGGTTGGTTGCTTGGGGTCTTGATCTCTCGGACCCTCGGTGGCCCCTGTGTACGGGTTCGGCCGTCTCGCGCATCCCTTCCGACTCGGACTTTGCCGCGCCAACTATCGCGCCGCAAAGCCCATCGGCCGGGACGGCCGTTCCCCCCGCAAACCCCACACACACTATCTTCCTCCTCCTCTTTCTATCCACGCATTCTCTCTCTCTTTCCGTGCATAGCACGTTTTCCGGCGGTTATCTGATGCAAAGCATCAGTTACACTATCTCCAGCTCACTCTCTCGGCCTACAGGCCCAAGAGCATCGATCTACCTTGCCGTTTACAAATGGCTTGGCTCGGCTTTAATCGGTGATGGCTTCAAAGCCATCAAAAGCCGAGCCGAGCCAGCCGTAGCCGAGCCGCGGCAACACTACCTTTAACCACTAACCCACGTGAGGCGGGTGGGCACTGCTAATACCCGGAGTTAGGGCAAGCGCAAAACCGGTACGCGCGCGGGGCGGGGACTAAAAACCACCAGGTCGGAGAAACCCCGGGGAATGGGAGCTCAAAGGCACCACTTCGCCGTGTCGCGCCGTGCAGCTTTTAAACTCTACATTCTCTCCCACATTGCGTGCGCTACTGATTATATAGATGGCGGTCTCATTTTCAGTCAGCTTCAGCTTCGGAAGATAGACAACTTGCTACGTGCCGCGGCGCCGTTTGAGATCTCGTATGGCACCAAACAACAAAACTTTCACACATGGCGCAACTTTTGGCCTCCTTTCAACAGTGATTCAGGCAAGCCCATATCATGGCCTTCCAACAGGGATGTTTCTCAAATTTTGATTGTTAAGGGCATATCCACGTATGTATACTTTGTCTGCAGCTCCGGCATGTGGCTGTGCAGCTAGCGTTCAAAACGTGAACAACGGTGGGGACAGGCGGAGATGAAATGCAGCTGGGCTCAGGACATAGAACTATATTGGTTTGAAACATATTCCGAGAGGTTACGGTGGGCTTGAGTAGAGTTTCACCAACCAGATCGGTGCACGAAGGCTGACTCGGCGCCCTGTGCACTTCGCCGTGTCGCGCCGTTCTTTGATTGGACTTGCTATATTCATCTAATCCGACCGGAAAATAATTATTAACACTATCCCTCATCCCAGACGAAGCTGTGAGCATTAAAACCCCAGAACCGCGTCAGAAAACCGGCCTCTATGAAGTCTGTGGCTGTGTAGGGAGAAAACAACATTGAGGACGGGAGATATCTCTTTGTCCTGGCTCGAGGACAGTTTTTATGGGGGAATTCAATTTCGGGCAATACTTCAATGACCTATACATGAGTTTTGTCCGGCCTTGGCCTGTTTCACTGGTTACATCGGGAACTGGTGACGCGGCGGTGCTGTACACTTCGCCGCGTCGCGCCGTTCGTGGGGTGGATTGTATATCTGGTCCTGTATTTGGAGAATATGGGGTCCTGTATATCAGGACTTCGTAAAAATTGAGTATTTGGTGAGGAGGAAGTGAAGTGCCGCGTTGAGATTGACGATTTCTGCGGGGCGAGGTGATATTAAACATTGAGAATCTTTACAATTTTCTTAGGTCCAGTGATTTTGGTGGGTGATTTAAATTTGTCAATTTTACCCAGTCCTTCACGGCTGGTTCTCTCAAAAGTCATTCTGGGAGTCAATCCCAAGGCATTTTTGTGATAGCATTTTCAATCATTTTTTTTTTGTCATCAAGCAGAAGCTGAGTTTCTAGTGGCCAACAATCATCCAAGGGACCCATCCTCGGATCCTGATTTTCTACTTATCTTACTCACTAGTGCTCACCTTAGCCGGGAGCCTGCACCTTTACTTTACGCTGGTGACTAACTAGTGTTGCCGCGACTTCGACTCCAAGTCATTTTGAAGTCGAAGTCGCAGCCGACTTGAGTCGACACTGCGACTCGGGTTGACTTCCAAGTCGACTCGAGTGACTTGAAGTCGACTTAGTGCTCCGAATTCTAGAAAAGTGTGCTGAGTCGTTTACAGCACAAAAAAAGCAATTTCTTGAATTTTGATGGACTGTGACATGAGTGCGTGACACTCAGGTGACGCCTGTCACGTTTCCGGGACTTTTTGTGAAACCGCCGCAAATGAAGCTAGAACCACAAAAATACCTTGCTGTCCAAAATGGGCTCTGGAGTCGACTCGAGTCGACTTGAGTCGACTTGGACCTATCGAGTCGAGTCGAGTCGAATCTGTGGTTCAAAATGCGAATTAAACCATTCAATAGTGTTCAAAATGGCATTACGAAGCATGTGATTCAAAATGCCATTTCCAGGCATGTGGTTCAAAATGCGAATTAAACCGTTCAAAATGGCATTACAATGCATGTGATTCAAAATGCCATTTTGGGGCATGTGGTTCAAAATACGAATTAAACCATTCAATCGTGTTCAAAATGGCATTATGAAGCATGTGATTCAAAATGCCATTCCGGGGCATGCGGTTCAAAATGCGAATATCTCGCGGGATCTATTCAAACCTTAAATATGTCTAGTGCTCCCTTATCCCTCCTGCTCTCGGCTGAATTAAACCATTCAATGGTGAGGCACAGGGTTCAAAATGGCGTTACGATGCATGTGATTCAAAATGCCATTTTGGGGCATGGGGGTCAAAATGCGAATTAACCCATTCAATAGTGTTCAAAATGGCATTACGAAGCATGTGATTCAAAATGTCATTTCGGGGCTGTGGTTCAAAATGCGAATTAAACCATTCAATAGTGTTCAAAATGGCATTACGAAGCATGTGATTCAAAATGCCATTGAGGCGTGAATTGTGTCTTGTTCAGCGTCTGCAAAGTCAGAACAGTGTTTTGCTGATTCAGGGTAAGTCGGGACTCACCATGAAATTCCGCCGCACTCCAACAGGCCGTACGGTATCATATGTATAGCATATAATCCTCGAAATGACCTGCGGCAATCCTGAGTGCACTGAAAGAAAGTCGACCGCCTATTGTACTGACTTTGCAAAACGCCAAGATGTCGTCCATATTAGGCCGTATTTGAAGAGTTCAGGCTGTAAGTCGGGCCATGGGTGCTTAACAGTTCCAGGAAGGCGTGTACCAGATTTGAAATGTTGCTGAGGAGAGGTCGACGAGCGGTGGATGATACATCGTCGCTACCGCCGCAATCCTGCCGCAATGAAAATTAAGAAGACCAAGGAGGCAGCCAGGCCTCGTGAGAAACAAAAAAGTGCTGCTGCCCAAGCCGAGATTGACCCCACGGACCCCGAATACACGCCCCCGAGTGGCGAGGAGGATATTGTCGTGCCAGTTCCAAGCACGTCGAAATCGAGGGCTAAGCAGCCCGAGGAGGCAAGGACTCACAATCTTTTAATGGTGTTGGCTGCTAACATGACTTGCGCAGCTGGCAGCACGGAAGCGCCGTCATGAAAATTCCGATCTCTATCAGAAAACGGGCGAGCGCTCCCGCACTTCAAAATGGCGGGATGTGAATCGGATCACCAAGAAAGCAAAACTCATCAACGCTCAGCCTTCGATTGCAAACCTATTCAAGGTTCTTCGTTTCTTCTTGTTGATGAATGATCCACTCACGCAGAGAAGCCCGCCGCAAAGAAGCAGCCAGCGCAGTCCAGCAGGAAGGCCTGAGCAGTTCTGTTTGCTTGAAATTGCCCGGAATGCTTGGGTCGTTAAACCAGGGGCCACAGACCTCTGCTTATCCCCGCCAAATACAGCCATTTTCACAAGGTCAGAAATGCGTGACTTGATATGGAGAGTTAATTTGATACGGCAAATTGCCAGGTGATACCCAGCACTATTCTGAGCAGTTCTGTCTGCTTGAAATTCCCCGGAATGCTTGGGTCGTTAAACCAGGGGCCACAGACCTCTGCTTATCCCTGCCAAATACAGCCATTTTCACACGGTCAGAAATGCGTGACTTGATATGATATGGAGAGTTAATTCGATACAGCGAATTGCCAGATGATACCCAGCACTATTCTGAGCAGTTCTGTTTGCTTGAAATTGCCCGGAATGCTTGGGTCGTTAAACCAGGGGCCACAGACCTCTCCATATCGGGGATGGCAGTGCTACCGCCATTTTCGCACGGTCAGAAATGCATGACTTGATATGGAGCGCTAATTTGATACGGCGAAATGCCAGGTGATACCCAGCACTATTCTGAGCAGTTCTGTCTGCTTGAAATTCCCCGGAATGCTTGGGTCGTTAAACCAGGGGCCACAGACCTCTGCTTATCCCTGCCAAATACAGCCATTTTCACACGGTCAGAAATGTGTGACTTGATATGGAGAGTTAATTCGATACGGCGAATTGCCAGATGATACCCAGCACTATTCTGAGCAGTTCTGTTTGCTTGAAATTGCCCGGAATGCGTGGGTTGTTAAACCAGGGGCCACGGACCTCTCCATATCGGGGATGGCAGTGCTACCGCCATTTTCCCATGGTCAGAAATGCGTGACCTCCTATGGAGGGCCAATTTGCCAGGTAATACGCAGCACTATTCTGAGCAGTTCTGTCTGCTGGAAATTGCCCGGAATGCGTGGGTGGTTAAACCCGGGGCCACGGACCTCTCCATACCGGGGATGGCAGTGCTACCGCCATTTTCCCACGGTCAGAAATGCGTGACTTCCTATGGAGGGCCAATTTGATACGGTGAATTTGCCAGGTAATACGCAGCACTATTCTGAGCAGTTCTGTCTGCTGGAAATTGCCCGGAATGCTTGGGTCATTAAACCAGGGGCCACAGACCTCTCCATATCGGGGATGGCAGTGCTACCGCCATTTTCGCATGGTGAGAAATGCATGACTTGATATGGAGAGCTAATTTGATACGGCGAATTGCCAGGTAATACTCAGCACTATTCTGAGCAGTTCTGTCTGCTTGAAATTGCCCGGAATGCTTGGGTCATTAAACCAGGGGCCACAGACCTCTCCATATCGGGGATGGCAGTGCTACCGCCATTTTCGCACGGTCAGAAATGCATGACTTGATATGGAGAGCTAATTTGATATGGCGAATTGCCAGGTAATACGCAGCACTATTCTGAGCAGTTCTGTCTGCTTGAAATTGCCTGGAATGCTTGGGTCATTAAATCAGGGGCCACAGACCTCTCCATATCGGGAATGGCAGTGCTACCGCCATTTTCGCACGGTCAGAAATGCGTGACTTGATATGGAGAACCAATTTGATACAGCGAATTGCCAGGTGATACCCAGCACTATTCTGAGCAATTCTGTTTGCTTGAAATTGCCCGGAATGCTTGGGTCATTAAACCAGGGGCCACAGACCTCTCCATATCGGGGATGGCAGTGCTACCGCCATTTTTCCACGGTCAGAAATGCGTGACTTCCTATGGAGGGCCAATTTGATACGGTGAATTTGCCAGGTAATACGCAGCACTATTCTGAGCAGTTCTGTCTGCTGGAAATTACCCGGAATGCTTGGTTCATTAAACCAGGGGCCACAGACCTCTCCATATCGGGGATGGCAGTGCTACCGCCATTTTCGCACGGTCAGAAATGTGTGACTTGATATGGAGAGCTAATTTGATACGGCGAATTGCCAGGTAATACCCAGCACTATTCTGAGCGGTTCTGTCTGCTTGAAATTGCCCGGAATGCTTGGGTCGTTAAACCAGGGGCCACAGACCTCTCCATATCGGGGATGGCAGTGCTACCGCCATTTTCGCACGGTCCGAAATGCGTGACTTGAAATGGACCAGGCCAGGAATTTCGATCAATCCCAGCAATCGGAGATCCCCACGAAACAAGAACAATTTCAGACCACAGACTGTGCACTGTTATTGTTGAGATGGTCGTGGTATACAGGCGCGTTAGCCGTGGGGCTGCCGGTAACGCTCCCAAA
Source organism: Mycena leptocephala (assembly GCA_029378395.1). Classification (NCBI taxonomy): domain Eukaryota; kingdom Fungi; phylum Basidiomycota; class Agaricomycetes; order Agaricales; family Mycenaceae; genus Mycena; species Mycena leptocephala. The sequence continues at coordinate 24,896 of JARJLF010002848.1, forward strand.
GACTTGGCTCGGCGTGCGGAAAGGATTGGCAGGTGATGGCATCAAACAGGACCAATTTTGCGGGCCACTGATTAGGCCCCTCTTTTCTCGCCTGAAAAATGGGACCCTTATTTCTAAAGAGTCCGCGAGGGCTCAAAAACAGATCCAAGTCCGATGGGGTCCTGACAGCTGCCTCGGCATCCCGGCGGAAAATGCGCAGATATTCCAAAACATTTATCTATGCTTATGGAAAGTCAACCACTGAATCGGCTAGCCAGACTCATCTGCCTAGTTGATTCCAGTCCTCTAGCCTCAAGCTAAGTCTAGAAAGGCATGGAACGCAGTGATGGAGCCGCAAGAAGCAAAATCATCTGACTGTTTTATTGACCGGTGTGTTTCCAGCCTCTCACCACGCCGCCGGGCATCTACATATACGCCTGCCCCGTCCCACACTTGCCGCTGGTGTATTACGGTTCCACGGAGCCTGCCCAGTTTGAGGGGCGCCACCAGCTTCGCCCGACGCACCCGCTTGCGGGGGAATTCCACCCACTCCACCATCCCATGCAGCCGCCGCACATTTACGTTGACGCTCTCCCACCCTCGGGCGACGGCACTATCCACTTCCCACCGCCGTACCACGACCCCACAGATTCTGCTGTCCAGTTCGAGGAGGGCTACCGCGACGCTTCACAGGACCGTCACCCGCAGCCCACGCACCAGATTAACCACCTCTCTGGGGCCCACTCTTCATATGAGTCTTCCGACAAGGCCCAATATATGTCCCCGTTATCAGCGGCCTCCACATCCCTCGGCGTTGATGCGTCGCCCACTCTGGGCCTGTCTCGGGCTTCCGAGTACCACCCGTTCGAGACCTGAAATTTGCCCAGGAGATCCCCCAAGAGCCAAGGTATCATCTGAAAACTTCAGAATTTGTGGAATTTGTCAGAGAATCAGAATGGAATAATGTTCCCAATTTGGGTGATCATCGCAATGCTCGACTTCTTCTGGGTCAAATTCTCTGAAATTTGACCAGGGGCTTCCCCAGGAGCCAAGGTATCATCTAAGAACCTCAAAAAAATCGTGGAATTTGTCAGAGAACCAGAATGGAGTAATGTTCCCAATTTGGATGATCATCGCAATGCTCGACTTCTGCTGGGTCAAATTCTTTAAAATTTGCCCAGGAGATCCCCCAGGAGCCAAGGTATCATCCGAGAACTTCACAGAATATGTGGAATTTGTCAGAGAACCAGAATGGAGTAATGTTCCTAATTTGGGTGATCATTGCAATGCTCGACTTCTTCTGGGTCAAATTCTCTAAAATTTGACCAGGGGCTTCCCCAGGAGCCAAGGTATCATCTAAGAACCTCAAAAATTTTGTGGAATTTGTCAGAGAACCAGAATGGAGTAATGTTCCCAATTTGGGTGATCATTGCAATGCTCAACTTCTTCTGGCTCAAATTCTCTGAAATTTGACCAGGACCTTCCCCCGGCAAAGAAGGCTCAGACCACGCGGCACTGGTCATCGAATTCAAGGTCTCGGCCCCGATCCCCCCTGGTCGACCAACACGGCAGACGGAACCAACGTCGTTCCAACCCCGCCCGCCTCCGGCGCACCTAAAAGAGCGTGATCCACTCCCAAATGCGAGTGAGATAGACCGTCTGTTTATCCAAGTGCTGAACTCAAAATTTACGCCGGAGCAGAGGCGCGACAAGCTTTATAGTCCAGTTACAGCGAATGGCAACCCCCTAGAAGTATACGTCGACGGCTCGTGCCTCAATAACGGCAGAGACAACGCGACAGCGGGGGCCGGAGTTTACTGGGCCGAGACCATCCTTGGAACGAAAATATGGCTTCGAGGAAAGCGAAGAAAATGTGCGTATATCCGTATATCTTCTGATTGTTTTGCACATTCAACTCAAAACGGTTTTCAGCAAATGCTAAATGCATTCAACCATGACAAGGATCATGTGTCGGTGCAATGGCTTAGTACACTTGTGACAAAGCGCGGACTGACGGTTCGCCATCTTCTTGTTAAACACAAGTCCACGGGTACCGTGCATTATGTTGCGGTTCTGTCCGATGGACGTTGCGTCTGTGATTGCTGCATGCCGGCTAATTTAGGCACTCCCTGCCTGGTACCGATTTGTAATAGAACTCGTTCGCCGTTGGATCTTCAGACGAGGACTTCTGGTCGCTGGCAAGGGGTGGCAGATCGGTGCGACTACACTCCTGCTCTTGGATGTGGTAGCTTCGTCGCTCTTGCTGCTCTCACATCCACTGCCCGCTTCCCTGCTCCGCGTTGTAAACGTGTCATCTTTTGTGCCGCTGACTTCGGATTCCACTGCGCAACAAACTCTTCCAAGCTTATCCGTCCCGAACACCTGAGCAAAAACCAGTGCCGATAGCAACAGCATCCCGAACAACAATTCCGCAAAATCCACAATTCATAAAACCAAAGTACAGGTCTCTAGTAATACCTTCCGCCGACGCACTGCAAATATATCAGCAGAAATAAAAATGAATAGCAAGAGGACATTACTGCAAAAGTGACATCTCTGACACAAAGAAGGAGCAGAGTTGGGGCTCAATAAAGGTGGTCTGGGTGACATGAATGTACTCGGGCATCTCTCTGATGAGTAGTAGTCACGTCAGCTGGTAGTGTTTTGTGCCTCAAAAAGTGAGTAGTTTGGGTGATAGCGGGTCGGGCAGGCTGGATGTTGGCGTAAAATCCAGGAAATTGAATGGAAACTCTTACTTGTGCAGCAGGTAGATTTAGGGTATATAGGTAAAATGCTACGATGTAAAGTGAAAAGGCGCCCTTCAACTTCACTGCGCTGATTGAGCTTGGTGAAATTACATCCTTTACGAGGACAAAGAGTGAATGGGG
>JARJLF010002849.1:0-27743 GCA_029378395.1 Mycena leptocephala
CCACCAGGTGACATCTTCACGGGCCCGCAGGTCAGATGAAACCCACTTGAATCGATCTTCATCTGCGACACCAGTGAATATCATGAATATTCTAGTCACAACGTCTGGTTCGGGATCCACACTCAATGGTGCGGCATGACTGTACATCGATTGGGGTAGAAAACGTAATGCAATGTGCTTGTGCAGCAGGAAGGAAGGCAGCCAGAATCTGTACGAGCATGTTAACATGTCCTCGAATTTCTGAACAAGATTCGAACGTTATAAATGACGTGCGGGCTTCAGTATGAAGGCTAAGTATCTCAAGCACACTGTTGAGATACGATACCGCGTTCGAAATAGACAGCAGCACAGTGTTCGAATCTGAAAGGTTAGACGAGGCGGGGTTGAAAAATTCTTGAGAATTGTCCGTTGAGATTGAAGAGTCAGATTGGACGCTCTGGGCGACGCTACGCTCGGGAATGACACTTCATAAAATGGACTGAGCCAAGAAAAAGAAGAATCAGCAGCGTAAGAAACTTACTCCGCTTCCCAAAATAAATACGATATTTCCATACCTGTCCCGAGTTCTGTCAAAGTGCCATCTATGCGTGTCCGCACGTTCCACTCTACGGTTTCTGTGCCAGATTGGGTTTCCACTGGCACGATGGGATAGACCGAAGAAAAGGACCACATAGGAACAAGAGATAGCTTCACCGCGACATCGATATCTTTTGGCGAGAAGAGGTAGATGACAGGTTTCTTGCCTCTGCGCCGTGTCGGGCGACTCGGCACTGGATTCAATAAATGAGATATACTCATGCGGTTGATACGTGGGCCCTCTGGATAAACGGCGGGTATGTCATTTCTGTGGGGTAACGATCCGTTGTCTAGTCTGTTTTATTCGACTTCACCAATGGATGTGATAACCTGCCGGCTTCAGATACACCTTTTGTGACTGATTGATTGTGCGGGGCAGTTGGAGGTATGTCTTTTGGCATCCAAATCTGCTTTTCGGTTTCAGACGGCCCCCAGTCCATTTAAATAATGCCACCAGTGTAGAGACGCAGATGAGCAATGCGGAGACGCGAGCAGTCGATATGCTTCTATTTGCAGATTGACGCACCACAACACTGCATTAATCTATCTAACAGCGATTAGTATCACCCAGATCTTGAAGTCCAAAAATATATCGCAATTTAGTTTATTAGCTCGAAGCTGATGCAGTGGCATTTTCGTTGAAAGAGCTCCTAGCGACTTGGCTCGGGCAACGCGAGCCGAAGTCAGTGAGACGAAACCAAAGGATGTTCCTTAGAAATGCGTGGCGGTTTCGTCTTGTTTTGTCGAAGTTGAACAACTTTTACTGTCTGAAGCACAAGACACGCACAAACGCATCATTCAAGCCGAATTTCTCCCACATTCCTACCGTTGACTCCGACCATATCAGTCAACTTCGTGTATCACTTTTGCCACTTCAACGGACCAAAGCTACCGTCTAATATGAACTCGAATCTATCAACTCGGCTCCTCAAGCAACGGTATAACTCTCGTGACACACCTGCCGAATTTCTTCGTAGCCAGCGTTTGATTCTCCTTCTCCGCCTCCGTCAGGACGGTCTCTCCCTGGGCTTCCGTTGGCTGAAAATTCTGTCGTCCAACATAATCTCTAATCAGTCAAAGTAATACCGACAAGAAAGAATGCAAAAATACCCTGCAGCACGCGCAACACACTCGTGTCTCTCAGTCAAATCATCATAATTTCTGGCGTCTATTCTCTTGAACGATGCAGATTTCCCCTTTCCGCTTGTTCGCCGTTGTCCTTTCCGCGCATAACATAGAACCTGCTCGTTCAGATTGAGGAGACGGTGCTGGGTGGCAGCAAGGGAGCGAGCCAGAGCGACATTTCCTGGCGTTCTCGACGCTCTGCGTTGAACCTGGCTTCCCAATTCGTCTCTATCCTCTCTGGCGTTCCCGAAGCTCTGCGTTGAACCTAGCTTCCCAGTTCGTTTCTATCCTTTCGACCTGTTCCTTGAAGGCCGCGAGGAGTATTTTGGTTTGCATGGCAGAGTCATCATATATCCTGCTAATCTGCGCCGTCATGGTTAGTTGGAATCGTAGCTATATCGAAATTTGACGTACCGCTCTTTTCGTGCCTCGGGTCGCTCCTTGTGGCTGGGTCGCGTGGCTACCAGGCTGATGGAGGTGCCAGTGAGTGAAACCATGTCCACGATGTATCATGGTCCGGGCCATTGGCCATGGCCACCCGGTCGGCATTTTTGCAGGATTAAGCGTCCATGGGGCGAGGGAGAGTAGGAGGGCGGGGAGAGCGTGGGCGAGGAGGGCGATGGCGCACGGGAGATGCGGGCAGGGCGGAGAAACGGCGGCAAGCGCGCGCGGAGGAGGGCGGCGAGGGGAGGTGGGGCGCAGCGGGGAGGTCGAGTTCGGCGCGGACAATGGCGAACGGCGGCGAGAATATGGTGGTTCGTAGAAGAGAGCAGCAAAACTCAGGGGCTGATCTACATTTCAAGCCCCGTCACTGTCACACAACCGTCACAGCCCAAAATGGAGCTATATCCGAGACTAGCGGACTTTCTAGCACGAGCCAAGGGTTGTCCGCAAAAAATATCAGATTTCGGCCTCAAAAATCCTATGTTTTGGCACCATTTGGGCCTCAAAAATCCTATATCGGACAAGGGTGGTCACATACACCGCCCAAAAAAACTTTCGGTCCTTTTTCACAAAATTTCCGCTTCCCCGGCGCTGTCAGAGCTACATAGGTCGGTCCTACACCAGAATTATTCAGATCTGGATTGGCCATCGTTACTGGGCAAATCGGACTCATACCCACAAATCACCCATTTTGGGCTGAAAAATCCTATCTGCGGACAAGCTTCGCGATTTCTGGCCTAAAAAATCCTATTCTCGGACAAGGAAATTCGAAATTTTTGCCCTGAAAAATCCTATTTTCTGGACAACCCTTGGCTGGAGCTTCACGGGGCCTTTTCGCCTGCGCCGCTCAGCCAGGGAAGTGAGAACCACACAGCTGCCGTTCGTCGCGAAACTAGGCGGCACACTGGCAGCCGATAAGATAATTCGGACTCGATTCGTATACCCCGACATTGATGGGATACCGAAACGTTTCAAACGGCGAAACCGGAAACCGTTCATCATCGTAACGTTGTAGTCAGAGGATGGAAGGGCATAACAGGAACAATGCTGCAAGAAGACATAGCAAACGCCGTGGTGGTCCAGCGAGGTTCAGCAACATCATCGCGAGCAGAGGACTGCGATCGAGAGAGGTCGATCGGCAGAAAGCTCGGGGAGGGCTTTCTTGGGCCTTGCAATTTATATAGGGCAGCCTGTCCCACGCAGCGTAGTCAGCAACAGCTGCGAGGGGTGACTAGCGCGATGCGCGCCGCGCGCCGACTTCGAGGCACTCCCAAGATCTAGACGAATGACGAGCGGGTGGACTTCGTTGCGAGCCCACCGCCGTCGTTCCTCGCACCCCATGCCTCGTATGTGGTCCTGTGCTCACGCCCGGGTTGCCACCAGGGTCGGAGTGCGATAGTATACCGTCCGGTACCACTGGAGAAACCGATGGGAAGCGGAGTACCGATAGTTGTGGTAGTTGTCGAACTAGAGGACTTGAAAAACATCAATTACACTCCGGTTGTAAGACAAGAAGTAAAGCACAGCGATGGTCTCGGAAGAGATGTGACCTGACGATATTTCTCCTGCCAGAAGCGACGAGCCCAAACGGGATAGGACAGAAAAAAACAAGCAACGCACTGGGTTTAGGGTATTCATTCTGTCCAGCGTCTAAAGCATGCCTCCGCAGCATAACGTTGGTGAAATATCGGACAAACATGTCGGTGCAACGTAGAGTGATATAGTGGTCCGAGTCAACTTACCATCGGTTGTTAACCGTTGAGAGGCGTCGGTCGGATCCTGGTGGCAGGCTGCGGCAAATTGCGATTGGCTGGAGTCGCGATGTTCATGGTCGCCGTCTAGCAAGTGCGCGTTTTGACGAGGTGAATGAGTTACTCCGCATCTTGATACAGGTGGTCAGATTCCTCGTCCGCGGTCTGCATATCGCCCTTTCTTCCACACCCACTTCCGGGAACAGCCGGCGGTGGCCCCTCGGAGCGCATGGTGTTAGATGCTGATTTGAAGCACGAGTCCTTCGGCGGCTTTTGATTGGGTATGAACGATTCAGCTCGATTCAGTGGTCAGAATCGTGTTGTTCCTCTTGTAGTATGTACTATGAACTCTCCGCCGTAAACGTTGACATGGGCATATCTACCGAAGAATAACATGCTGACTGGTCGAGGGATGTGCGAATGAATGATTTGAGGTAAATGAAAGACCCAAGACGATAGATATTTCGATAGTCGAACAAATCCATAAGGTCAACATAAGGTCCGGCGATTGCTGCAGCACACCGTAACGTTGCGGGCTACCCCGAGAATGACCGCATTAGAATTAGCCAGTGAGAGTAGATTGACGTAGATAAAGTCAGAAAATAAAAAGTCAAGTCTGTAAAGTTGCCGGAATGAAAAAGAGGATGGACCGCGGATCAAATATTCGTGATGCCATCCGGGGCTTTCCGAGTCCGTTAACTTTGACCACAAACTCGCGGGAGCGGATTCAGCGGAACTCCAGGCTGTCGACACCATATCCATGGCTTGCGATAGCTATTGAAAGATTCTCTTTAGTAAGATTATCATCGATAACTGTTGAAACTCTTTTTAGACGCTCAAAAATGGCTTGTCGCCGGAATGTTGCGCCCGGAAGGAGCATGCCAATTAAAAGCGTCCGGGAATCGGCCAGTTATACCAACCTGCTTGCCTGTAACAAGCACTGATAGCTACACTGTTCTGCAGGCGTACAGCCAGATACACCGAAGATATGCAGCCCTCGCATTAATGTGGAAAATGTACACTAGTAGCTTGTAGCAAGTGGTCACCGAAACGGAATAATCAAAATTCAACTGCGCCGAGTCTGCAATCTGTTACGGGCGGGCTTCTTTCCTGCAGGCTTGTCTGAATCAGCTTGCTTGGAGCTGTCACGGTATTGCCCCGTAAGATCAGAACTTGACGAATCGCGACCACCTGCGGTAGAGCTTGGTTCGGGCCGTTGAATCGGCGGTCGAGCGGAAGCCTTCGCAGAGGGCGCCGGGCCTGCAAGTCCAGCCGGCTGCAATCTCGGACCTCCCCAACGGGACTTGCTGGTGATATCTTCTGCGGAAGTGGATCGAGGAGGCTCCGAGAGTGTTTTGGTTGGAACTCCGTGAGCCCGTGTGACCTCGATGCGGTCTTGCCTGGCGACAATTTGCACAACTCGTGCAGAGTCGGATGATTCTTCGGCTAATAACGCCTATTCAGCGAAGAACTACCAGTGAATAAAGGGTATACCTGCCTCTCTTATTTTGATATCCCCCTTTATTCCTGGTCCCTACATCAGGATCGACTCCACGGCCTCGGCCTTGATGAAATCAGATTGCGGCCGAAACTACCAGTAGCTCAGCTTACTAGGTCGCGAGCTCTTTCCCCGAGCATTTCTGTGGGCGGCAGGAACAACGGCAGGTCCCGAGGATACAACAACACTATTGACGATGTTGGTCCCGCTCAATTCCTGGAAGTTCCCGCCATTGAGGTTAAAGCCGGAACAGTCTCCGAAGAACTGCGAAGGCATCGCTCGTAGAAATTTTAGGAGGTACTGCGTTAGAAGCAAGATTGGCGGTTAGGGTCGTGGAATCTGTCCCATTAACCTCGCAACTTTATACAAGACCATGGGCCAAAATTAAAGATACATTGCTTGCATACTGGATAAGATGGAAATGAATCCATGAATGAGATGAGCCCGGTGACGAGCATCGAACGGCAATCGTTTCAGTATTTTGACGTTCGCAAAAAAGCTCCATGTGCACGGGGCCGGTTCACAATGCGAGATCCACGAGTTATGGGTGGCGGCCAGACGCCGACCTCCTCTCTGTATTCCTTATCTCTGAATGACGTCAAGCCGCAGTTGAGACACGCCTTGATGATTATTATACTCGCCGCGTTGTAACAAGACGTCGGTGTATTTGTGAACGACCGAGGCGTCCAAATTTAAGTATCAGTGATAGGCATAACTGGCCATCAGGACGGCCAAGGTGTTATCCTTGCAGTCAGCAAGCGTTCTAGGACAAAAGCCAACTGTGATCATAGATCCGATATCCTTTAATTTCTCAGAGATCCAATCAATCACAAATTTCCGCTATTCTTTGTGTTTTAGTATTTATTTCCTTTTTGCGCGATGGGCGGTAGTACTACCGTAGGAGTGATGTTCTTGGCGATCATCTCGACGATCACGATAACGTGAGAATCTCAGATAAGATAAGATAAATATACTGAAGTTTGTTCCTCCAGTTCCTCGCCACAGTATCCAAAGGCATTTATCAAGAAATCATAGACGACAAACTGACCGATGCGATATTCCTTATAATAAATCCTTCCTTCCTTCCCTCATCGACTTTCCGAATGCCTTCAAATCAATTTTCAGGCGCCTATGCCACTAGAGTTGTATGAACTCATTCCAGGCGTTTGTAAGTTCATCGTCACCGAAGGAAATACCGTAACCACTGAAGGAAATACCGTAAGGGACGGAAGTGGAAATATCCGTCATTTGAGAGCCTGAAAATTCTGAGTCCTCCACCTCCTGATCCCCAGAAGATTTGATCATTTCCTGCTCGTATCTCTCTAGCTCGTTTTGAATTTCCTTTTCATAGTGGCTGTCTTCATTCTCATAATTCTCCGACTCCTGCTGGTTAGCTTTGGGGCAGTATACTCGCGGGAGGATATCTCTTCACTCTTCGATACAGATAAAAAGCGTGGCACAAGCGGCCCATCCCCTTTCCTTGCCCTGTCGTCGTTCCTTTCTGAATGCTAGAAGAGTTTCAGTGTATTCAACCTGCGGAGCAACAGAGACTGACTATGCTTGAAAGAGATCGCGTCCCTTGGAGAAAAATCCTTCCGACTCATCGGCTTCTTCTCCGGCGAGCATGGCGAATTTCCGGTCAACAAGCCCCTCAATGTCTGTATGGATATATGTCACAGTCTTCCTCCCTTGTGGACTCATGAGCTGGACTTTCGCAAGAGTCAACAGCTCGTCATCAGTTAATCGATAGTAGGATTTTTGCTGTGGCCACACATTCAGATGGCACTGTGGCGCTTGGAAATGAAAGAAAGTGACTTGCCCTCACTCCGGTACATGACCTTGGCGTCCCATGGATGCTCATAGTTCACTTTCGGTGACGGTGTCCAACGATTTTCGGAGTACCATTTCTTCCACGACTCTTTGTGGCGCTGAAGAGTGGCGTAAACAGAGGCGCGCTGCTTAGTGGTTGGGCTCAAAGGTGAGCCTTGGCCCAGCTTGGGAGCTCGGTGACCTGCTTTATGGTCATGGGAATGTGAGCATTTAGACATCTTGGCGGTAGTGCGAAGACAAGTGGTTATGGTGTGTGTGGCCATGCACCGCTGATAGACGTTGAACATAACGAGTCGAGTCATCATAGTCACAAAAGTACAATAACGTTCCACGCCATTGTGGCAAACTCGTCGCGACTTCACACTGTCAGAAAGTGCTCACCATGTTTAACGATTGAGTGGTTGAAATCATTTACGGAGATCACTGTATAAATAGTTCAATTTTGGTATACAAGTGGGGAGTACATTCGAGACAAAAGAGGACCACGGTTTCTCACAAAAGGTTTGGTCGAGTCACATCAGTATAGGCATGGTAATCATCTTCCTCGGACCAGGGTTTACAGGCCGAAACCTCTCGTACCCGTCATAGAACCCGTCGTCGTTCCCATCTGGGTCAAACTGGAAATTAAGCCACCATCCAACAAGTTTCCCATTTTCATAAACAGGGGATTCCCATGAGCCAAACGGGCGATCAGGGAAGCGGTCAATGGGCTCTGGGACTATGCAGATGCGATAGGTCTTCGGCGGCTTCCGCGGGGAACGTTGTTCAAGTTTCGCCGTACTGGGGACAGCATGAGAATAGAAGAGCGAGATATAGGGTTCAAAATAACGCACTCCTTGTCGAATAATTCCCGGCCTTCCTTCAAAAATTCAGTCTCCGATTCCGAATTTGTGGGAACTTGAATGCCATGAAGAGTAGCGAATTTGCGGTATACCAGTCTATCGAGCTCGGCGACGACATAGGATTTTCCAGGAGGCGCATCGGCGTGGTATTTGTTCTCGAATGTAATGTAAGGCAATGTCGCCATTTCCTCAGCTTTGAGGCGGTAATATTGCATCGCTGGATTAGGGTCAATATTGAGTGTACTGTCAGTTGAGGTGCCCATACCGTCGCTTCTATGCATCTCGACGCCGCCATTCTTTTGGCGGTATGCCGGATCTGGCGTCCAAACATGCTGGCCGCACCAAGTGGCCCATTCGGCTTTGCATTTAGCTTTGCGTTGGGCCTCTGCCGCTGCAATAGCTTTCTGCTCTTGAGCTTTAGTGGGGGACCCACGAGGCGCCCGAGTCTTTCGCGGCGAGGCGTTATTATCATCTGCTCCATTGGAGACAGAAGAAGCGCGCTTGCGCTTGGGGGTGGAAGGAGAGGACATGATAAGCTTTGGTCGTGTTATGATAGGCGCTCGCTAATTAGCACCGCCACTGATAACACACACTCCCAAAAATAAAACCAAAGGTTTGTGCGTAAATACGAGTATTCAGGACGATATTATCCTGAACGGATCTGACCCACCGCCTTCCAAGCCACCCAATATCGCCTGCCGTACCGCCCCCAAGTAATCACCCAACCGCCTCCCATCCTCGTTGACAAAGTCCTCGTACAGCTTATATCGCGAATCCGCAACGACATTCGCAAGCTCCAGCGCGCGTTTGAGGTTCCTTGAGATGATAAGCGACGGCATTGATAGATACATAGACCAACAGAACACGTACTCGGGGAATTGTGTGCGCGAGGCGAACAACAAGAAATGCAAACGGATGATGAGTTCGGGGACGTATATCTGCCGGATGCGGATAAGGTCGCGGCGTCGGCGATCACCTGGAGAAATTTGAGTATGGTGCGAGTTGAAGGTATCGCGGTGAGCTTACCTCCGCCCTCCTCCACATCACTGACAAGCCACTCCGAGGTCAGAAGTTTGGTGATCTGATCGTGGGCTTGGTCCACCAGAGACTACATTCTTCGGTGTCAGCCATGAAAGACGCAGATTGAAATGCCTTACACGATAATCCTCTAACCACGCTGCACGCGTATTCCTGTTCATCTGGGGAGTTTCCAGCGCCTGGCACTCCACGACGCGCTCCAAGGTGTCCCAAATGATGAAGAACTGCCGATAATGTAGATACTCCGTCGCGCGCTCTTCCGGCTCGCTGATGGACGCCAGCTCCAGCGGAAGCATCAGCAGCAGCCTCTGCGCCACTTGTACTCTACCAGAACCTATACAAGTGGGCTGGCTTTAGACGGTACTGATCTGAAGGAGGAAAGGACTAAATTACCGAGGAAGTATCGCAGAATGACGTTCGTCTGCTCCAGCGCCGTTTCATAGGTCGCCTCCCGTGAATATCGTCCATTCGATCGACCGGAGAAGGAACAGTTCCTCGTCTGAAGGGGGGGCCTGCATCGCTATTATCGACGGGAGTCGGCCCTTCAACGGGGGGAGAAGCTTCCGGAACAGGTAAGGACCATCTTAAGAAACAGGGAAACGGATGCTTACCTCAAAGGCCTTCTCTATCGTCCGCTCTGCCGTGGCGATGGCGACGCGGTCCATGTCGAGCCCGTGTTCCCGCGCGCGAGTAAGCGCTAATCGTCGCTCGGTGATATCTGCAGACAGCTCGAGGGAAACAAGGAACAGCGCGTAACGCTCCACCGCGTTGTCGCCGAGCGCGCCGGCGTACATAGCAATCAAATCTCTCTGGCCAGCAGCCTGGTGGAAGAGAGTTTCAGTTATAGCAAGGCAAATACCAGCCTAGGACAGACCTCGAGGACTTGGAGATAGGACTCCAGTATAACCTGGGTGGCTAGCGGCGGAACCGTGATATCGATCATCTGCAGGAAGAGACAGAGATGGGCGAAAAATCGGCACATTGTCGTGTACCTTTCAGTGTTATGTCAGCCGTGAAGGAACAAGATATTGGAGTAGCACGTACTCGAAGGATGCCTGCGCATATGTCCATCCTGCACGCCTGTAGCAAAATTTTCCATCAAAGGCCCTATCCGATTCAGAATTATCTGCAACTGCGAAAAATGGAAGGGATGGTCCGCTCCAGGTCTTGCAGCAAGATTCGATCAGCCGTAAAGAAAAGTGGGAGCAGAAGAACGTACCCTTCCTGGACGGCGACCGTTTTCAAGACTTCCAGTGACGCCACGACCTCCTTCTCCCATTCGTCTGCCTCAGCTTCCTCCGCTTCTGGCGAAAGAACTCGCACACCACTCTCCACAGCGGAGAGGCCGCCTTCCCAAAAGCTGCCCCCGACACGGAGCATTTCCGTGCTCTGCTTTTCCTCGCAAACAACGCTGATCTGCGACCACAGATGGTCTTCCCATGTGCGGCACGCCGTTTTAAGCACGACTGACGTTTGTGGGGTAGGGACGAGCGCGGCGTAAAGTATTCGGTCATGGTCGGAGATGTTGGGCTAAAGGACGTCAGCTTCAGTAGAAACAAGAAACGTCAAAGAACATGCATTTATCGCGCAGCGTGTGCACGTCTGCTTCCATAACTGTCTCCGACGGTTGCCCTCCCATGCGTCAGTCAGATCCTCCTCCATCGCGTCGTCCTCGTATTGCTCGTTTCGCTACAATTCTATTGAGAACAAACAATGAAGACGGGAGAAAACCCCCGTACTGATGGCGCGCCACTGGAAAAGTAGGGACCCGCGTAGGCTGGCGGCGCGCCACGGCTGATGCGCCTTGCGACACAAATCAATAGCGTCTCCCAGCCGCCCCGCGCGCACGTATGAATATAAAGCCTGCGCCAGGCCCTTTTCGTGGTTCTGATTTACGACGCGTAAATGCAACTAAACACGGAACAAGTACGAGCCACACACCGTGTCGTCAGCAGCAAGCATCCGCCCGTCGCCGATTGACCACGTCAGGGTCCATCTCTTTCACCAGGCCGTCACGCGCACCGCCGCCGAGGCGTAACGACTGTAGGACGCCGTGTTTTGTGAATTTCCAGTATCCGGTCGTCGCCTCCGGGTGCTGCGGCGGGGGTGCGGTGTCCTGAAGCCACTCTCGGACGGCGACGAGCTCAGAGAGTAGGGGCGACGCGTGCATGATCGCTTGCGCAAGTGTTGAGGTAGGTGTGTACGGTTTTCGGCGAGCAGGTCGCGTGCAGTCGGCATGGGCGGTCCCTCCGTTTTGCGTGCCCTACATCTCTCAAGTTCGGGAATATCGAGACGAGTTTTTGACTCGACTCACGGCATTACAGCTTGCAATAGACCCCATGTATCACGCTCCAGACGGAGAAGGTCCAGCTCTTCTTGAGTGGTTCTTCCGTCCCCATTTTCTTCGTAGTCCACGAGTCTGCATCTCAGATTGACTGACCAGGACAAAAGAAATAACTACTCACTGGTCGTGGCAAATTTGCCGAATGCGCGGTGCAAATCCGGTCTCTGGGTGCAACAAACCCTCCAAGTCGTCATTCATGGACTGGCATATTGACAGAACCTCGGCGCTCGACACGAATAGCGCCGTGTCGGACATGAACCTCACTCAAGAGGAAGCAAAAAGCGCGTCCTCGGTAAAGTGTGTACTCAAGCCGATGGGCGAAGACGAAAGAGATTTCGCGCTTTGACACTTATCGGCTTTAACATCAAACAATGCAAAACAACCTCGAGGAGCAAATAGATTTGAGGAACAACTGCAAAAAAATTGCGTATGTAGTACTCGCAGGGCTTATGAGTTTCTGAACCACACAAAAATGTAGACTAGTAACAATAAGACGACAAGACATGGATCGAGTCTCGAGAAACAACGAAATGTATGCATCATGGTTTGACCAGACCGTCAAGGCTACATAGTAGCTAGAATACGGCGGGTACAGGAATATACGCCGCACCAACTGCCCAGCAAATCTCCCGACCCAAATCGACGCCGAAACGGACTCGAACCCAAAGAAAAGAGGGACAGCAATGCTTGCTCTTGTGGGCATCCCGAAAGACGCTTCGCTCCGTCAACCTGAAGTATAAACGTTACCAGACGAGTGAACGTCTGCGCCGAGGCTAACGCTCCAGTTGGTTGAGCGGACACAAGAAGAAAAATATTCGGCTCCGTCTCGCTTATAAAGGGAGCGGAGTTCGAAAGGCACGTGAATCGGACCGTTCGTGACACACTGTCACAGAGTGACATTGCTTTTCAACCACGACTTCCAACTCGGCAGTTGAGCGAAGATTGCGATTAGTGCAGCTGCTTGGGAACCCTCACGGCATCTTCGATTTTTTTCTTCCAACTTGTTTCACTTGCGGTCCGTATCTACCGCCGGAACTGCTTCAAAACTTGGTCTTACTAGATAAGTATATGAAAGCGGCGACGGCACTTCCGTACGACAAAAGCATCGAGTCGAAGATTACACTACCGTGCGGCGAACTCCTTTGGACCTTCGGATGCGCTTCAACGTTATGAAGCGGCCGCGGCTGGTCTCGATTGATGTGGGTGCTAAAGCATCTACTACTACTAGTAATCGAGAGAGTAGCGACGATGCCTCTTGGATCTAGAGATGTGCCAACATTAGTTGTTGTGCGTTTGTTCCGAGGGATTTTCTACTCGAGGCGAACGGCGAGGCTTTTCAGTCCGCCTGTCGTGTGCTAATATAGGAAATAAGGCAACTCCGAGACAGTTTCATTTCGTCGGTTCTCACACCAAGCATACATTCTGCCGTTCTGATACACGACAGATACAATCTCATGGCGTGATATTCTTGGTTTATTCTGCCCAGCATCGCATGAATGGAGGCGGCCTCGACGAACCTATCGTACCAACATCTCGTTTGTTATACTCACGTTCAGCAAGTGCATCTTTTCTCAAACTCTCTCCAAATCTGTGGAGCACCGATCAACTAATGGCGTGGAAACATGCGACCACGTCGGGGAATGCGTGAGACGAGGCGTACTAGGCTCTTGTCGCGCTGTCTGCCGCCGTCAAGTTGCAATGGAAGAAAGGCATCTGGTATGCTAAATGTCTCATTCTGACGACTCAATTCACACAATGTACGCCAAGTCCTCGCGCAGAGCATCGCGAAATTGCAAAAACTAGAAACTTACCCCGGTTATGGAGTAAAACCGAATGGAAATTTCAGGTCCTAAATGTATATAAGCAGGGCATCGAGGCGTTAGATCCTCAGTTCTCTCGATTTCCTCGTCGATGTCTCCTCTCCTCCTACAAACAGACATGTGGTGCTGACTATATTCCGTGTCTAGACTCCTCCACCCTTGCACTTGTCTATCTCCTTCTTAGTTCATTGTACGACGCCATCCCTCGCCGATTCTCTGAAACACTCTCATAGTCTTTTTCAGAACAATGTCCAGTGTCGCAGCATTCCAAAGCGGAAACGGCGTCATGGTCACCACCGTGCCCCGGAAAAGTCCACCTCATCTCCTACGCCAGCAACGCCAGTCTCCCCAACCACGTCGGCACCATCACGACCGCGAACCAGGGCGAGACTCGCTTCATCATCTCCCACTCGTACACTTTCACCCAATTCGCCTTCTACTGGGACGGCGCCGGCGAAGCGGTGTACAGCATCGGGGATCAGCTGTTGCGCCAGCCGGTCGGAAACAGCTGGAACAAGGCGGTCAATATTGCGTGGGCGGGTCGGCTGCAACCACCAGCGACGTGTCGAGCCAGGTGGCGTCTGCGGTCTCCCGCGACAACCAGGTTACCTGCTTCATCATTCCTAGCCTCATTTAGGTTGGGAAATATCGAATACGCAGAAGAAGGATGAATTGGCGGCGAAAGTCTGGATTTTTTTTTGTAACACCACCTTGTCCTTGATATGTACCAGACGTTCAACACGAATGGTCATTTTGTTCCCGTTGTGTGAGACTACAGTATTTCGGCATGAATACGCCAATTCAAGTCGAAGTGGAAACAGGCGGACATATGCGCGGGTTCCGTGTATTCGCACCGTCCCTCCAACCTACATACCAAGGTCGAATTATTTTAACAGGATTCGGATTCGGATTCGGAATGAGGATACACAGTTCATGCATCACGTGCATGGTTCAATTTCACTTTTAGTTTTACCTTATAAGACCTCAGAAATAAACAACGTATACTCGTACATGTCCTTCAAGTTTCTTTTGGGTGGGGGTCAACATACTCTTAGCAAACTCCTTCCCCGCTCTCCTCATATGGCCCTCCGTCCGATTCCCCGCAGATCGATATAGACCAAGGCGATGTTGCGCGCCGTTCCAGCCATCAGGACCGAGCTTTCCCCGGCTCCTGCTCCATACCTAAAAGAGGAGAAGAAGGGAAATCAACACTATGCAAAAAAAGAAAGAAAAAATGAGCCGCGTACTTGTGTCCAACGACCGCTCCCAGATTGTCGGTCCCTGAATCCAAGATCCGCCGCGTCGAGTTGTCGATGGTCGACCAGATGAGACGGCGGAGAGCAGAATGCGCGTTGTCTTGGATAGCTTTGGAGCGGCAGGTCCGCCATCTGTACGAGGAGGGAGCGCAGGAGGTATCGGTGATGGAGACGGTTGCCGGCGCGGGGAAGAGCGGTTTTTTCAGCGGGAGAGTACGTATATGGCGGAGGCGGCGCAAGGCTAGGCGAGGGTGTGCGCGGGGGTAGAGGCGGCTTCGAATTCGACCCTGGGGTAAGAGTCGCCTGCGCCTGTACCTGCGATCTACCCTTCCCTTTCGAGCTTCCCAACGCCTTTTTGATCATCCCGTCGATGAGCCCAACCGTCTTGGCGCTGACTTTACCGCTTCACCGCTGACGGAGTGGACGGCTGCGAGTCCTTTGCGCGTGCGCGCGGATGATAAAAAGGCTACGGCTCTAGTGGAAGGGGCGGAGGTGCCGAGGAGCCAGTGGACGATTTGAACTCGACGAGGTTACACGCTGAGCAGCAGGTTTAGAATGCTCATGTAGTATGAGAGCCTGCCGATATGGCCGAGAGAAGAAGCGTAGTGGATCCAGATATCGCGTGACTGTCGGGACATGTTAACACTGGGATGTATATGTAATTAAGAAATTGGGCGGCCAACCAACCTAATTATCGTGGCGCTCTTGGTAATCCAGTCCTGTTGGTCTGGAGGTATGGCACGGGCAAATACCGCCATGGCGTTTGCATCGTCATATTCATCGGTCGTCGATTCAGGAATTTCGATTATAACGGGGTCGTTCTCGTGCCCCTTTTTACTGAGCGTCGGGTCTTCTTGAACAGAAAATTTCCTATCGAATTCACCAACAACTTGTCCGTTGTCTTGATTGACAAGAACGAGGTGTCCACGAGCTCCTCCGAGTCCGCCTTGTCGTAGATATTTTGGGTCGTGGCAACTGGGGTATCTAGTTCGACTACGCCCTGAAGATCCGCATATTGAGCAAGGATGCCTTCAAAGATCTCAATATCCTCCAGGAAACGGGAGTCTGGGTAACTCGGCAAGGCGATGGTTAGAACAAGTTGCACAGATCTGCCTCCGTCGCCAGAAATGTATATTTTCTTGAACCTGATTCCGAGAAATCCGGACCAAATACTACTCGTGTGGGATCGTGGGAAACTCGGCTTCGTTCACTCGAAAACGAGGAATAGCTGACGGTCCTCGCCACCGGACGTCGCGCCAGAACTTGAATGGTGACGCACTCCAAGCAAGAGACCAGAGTGGTGAGTTCCATTGCCACAAGTGAGCAATTAGAGAGCGTAGCAGAAGGAAAGCATCAGCGTCCAATGTCGCGTCATTACACCTGGGCGCAGTTCAAGAGAGTGGTTGTGGTCGTTGGCTTCAGGCAGTGTCACTAGTGGTCATCGCTGTTGCATTCCCGATTTGGAAAACAGCTTCGCTTGGCTTTCTTCCTCCCACCTCGAGTGGTGCAGTACTGCTGCGCACAGGACGGCCTTGCTCCGCATTTCGACGCACAAATTACCGAGTAAAGTGCAGTTGACCCTTAGCCGGAGCCCTTACGATCGGAGCCGCGAGGGAAGCTGGGACCGATTTTTTTTTCGCACCCCCACGTTGAATCAGATGACGTCGACAAGCGGAGTACCCGGAGTCTCACACCACACCGGAATCATCGTCAATCCCCGTGTACAAAGTCAAGCCTAATCAGGTTTATTTTCTTGGTCAAACCACTGTTCTGAGTGACTTAGAGCCGGGCTATTATACATCCTCGTGTATCCATTCCCGAGCTTCCTCAAGCCTCTTTACCGCTTGTTTTACTGCTTGCAACCCTTCGGCCGCTTTCAAGTTATCCTTGGCGACTGCATGCGTCTATCTGCATCTTTCGATAATCTGATATTAGTGATAAGCCGATGAAGATTAGATTACCTCGGCAAACACCTCGAATTCGTGAGAAGGACTCTAATAGCGCGATTCGCAATGGATATGTTGTTCCCCACTCGATCCACGAGTGTGGGATCTTTGCCAAGGCCAAACGGCCATATTTCTTAAAAACTTGAATCGATTCGTCGACCTCATTTTCGCCCCCATGTCAACCAAAACCGTCACCCAGACCGAAGAGCCTGCCGCTGAGACTCAGGCCACCTATGTCTTGCGTCTCCCTGCCGGGGAGTCCGTTGATCCCCTCACTTTGACCCTCCCGGGCAGCCTACTCCGGAACAGCGCGGTCAAGGGCCTTTCGAAACCTACCCCTACAAGCACCTCCTGCCCGAGATCACCCCGACCCCCGAATTCTTCGAGCCCGCGTTGGAGGATTTCGAGCATGTGACCCGGGGCACCGCGCGCTCAAGCACCCAAACCCGCGCGCATTCCTTTCTGGGGCGGCGCGCATTTTCCATCTCACGCCCGCGATTGGCACCGAGGTCCACGGCGTCAGCCTTGCGAAGCTCGATTCCGACGGGCGCGACGAGCTGGCATGGAGGTCGCTCGTCGTGGGTTGATGGTATGGACACGCCTGCCGGCTCCCTGCGTCTGCAGTTTATTTATGATGTTGGTGTACAGATCTTCCGCGGTCAACAAGACTTCATCGACGCCGGCGGTGAATTTTGGAAGGAGTTTGGGTCCCACTTTGGTATCCTATGATGAACCGCTCCTTGCGGTGAGCCTTCCTCACCTTTTTTGTTTTGTTTTGTAGGTCGTCTCCACGTCCACCCTACCGGCGGATACCCCAAGGGGCTCCCTGAAATCCATATGATCTATCGCGACGAAAATACCGTTTATTTCGACAACGACCACATATCGACTACCCAATGGCACACGGATATGTCCTTCGAGAGGCACCCTCCCGGTCTCACGTAAGTCTCAAATATATATTCTCGATGGCGGGCACCTCGATTCAATTCATTGGCAGCGTATTCTTCCTCCTCGCGCACCGTACCTTCGTCTCTCCCCATATTCTTTATCACACTAACCTTATGCATCCCCAGCCGAAACCGGCGGCGACACCCTCTTCTCATCCGGCGTCGCTGCTTTGAAACGCCTCTCTCCCGAGTTCGTCGCCTACCTCCGCACCCTCAAGCAAATCGACCTCGGCGTCGACCCCGTGGCCCTGAACCGGGCCGGCAGAAGAAAGCGCTACAGCCGCCGCGAGCCCATCACCACCGTGCACCCGCTCATCCGCAAACACCCCGTCACCGGCGAAGAGAGCCTGTTCATCAACCCCGAGTCCACGCGCGGCATCGTGGGGTACAAGAAGGAGGAGAGCGACCTCATCATTAAGTTCTTGTACAACCACATTGCGGCGGGATTGATATGCAGGCGCGGGTGAGGTGGGAGCCGGCGACGGTTGTTGTGTGGGATAATAGGTGAGTGAGGGAGTCTCGCGAGGTTTTAATTGCTTACTTACTTATTTTGCGACACGACAGGGTTTGCTTGCACTCGGCCTTGTTCGACTACGCTGGTACCAAAGCGCGCAGGCACGGTGCGCGCATCACTCCCCAGGCTGAGCGCCCCATCCCGGCTCTCGAGGGGTTGGATCTTTCCGCTCCTTGATCATGAGAAGCACATAAAATCGAATATGTACACGATATTTTTATCTCATCGTTCAAAGAATGAAATCGATGTCCTTTTGAATCACGACCTTTCTGAGCGCCTCACGTTATTTCGCGACCGGAGCAAAATAGTATCTTGAACCACATGACCCGTGTCTCAATGACGCAGCTTCGCTCTAGTCTAAACCAAATTGTATTGGAAGATACAAGGATGAGGATCACTTTTCCTCCGCCGAGCCCCACCACTTCTGCACGAACTCAGCGGGCTGGATGAATGCATGAGAAACGGCGTCAAAGTTCGGCTCGAACGAGAAGCGGCCGTCAAGGAGCGCGAGGCTGAGACGCGTTGCCATGTTGACATAAATCGACGGCGGATCGGGGACCAACTCCTTTGTGTATTCGTCAGCCGTCTTGTAGACGACTTCAAAGGGCTTGCCTGAGCGCGCAAAAATATTATTTTTAGAGAGAGATAGACAAATAGATGCAGAGACACCCACCTCTCACGCTCTCCGCGATTTTCACCAACTCATTGTGCGTGACGCTCGCCCCCACAATGCGGAGCGTCGGCGGCCACTCCCCGGGCACATTCAGCGCCTTCACGACGAACTCGCCCACATCCTCTACCGCGGTATACGCGAGCTTCATATTCCCATCCCCCGGAATCACCGCCCTGCACTCCTCCACATCAATCCAAAACTTCAGCGGCTTCAGCGCGCCGACGCCCCTCGTCGGACTCGCGAGGTAATTGAGGAACACGCCGTTCTCGGGATGGCTCCACTGCAAACCGCTCTCACGGAGCGCGTCGAGCACGGGCTGTTTGTAGCGGTACAGCTCGACAACGTCGTCCGCACCGCCGTCCGTGCCCGACCAGCCGCTGGGTACGAAGCGCGTGGCACCAGCAGAGACGGCGGCGTGCACGAGGGCGACCTGCGCGGCTGCGGAGCGGCTGTGGTCGCCGATTGCGCTGATGACAGTGTGCACGCCGGTGAGGGCTGATACGAGCGACTGCGGAGAGTCGTAGGAGACGGTGGCGATGATGGCGCCGCGTTGTGAGAGCGCTGGGATCGCGGTACGGCTGAGGACGATGAGCGTGTGGGTTCCGTCGTTGAGGATGGATTCGGCGATGCAGCGTCCTACGCCGGCGGTGGCTCCAGCGATGGCAACTTTCATGAGAGGAGACGAGCTTTTGGATGAGAATCAGGTGCACCACTTCCACTGCTGCGTACGATCGCGCGTATCTGATCCCGCCTTTCCACGGCTTCCGGATCCGAAAGTCGGAGTCGAAGGAGGAACGCGAACTCGAACGTCTGGAGCGAAATAGCTCTGGGATACACCTGGTAAACGCACAAGCGGGCGAAGTGAGCCAAAGAGGCGCGGTAGTTGGATAAGGGGACAGTGGTGTATGACCAGTCGACGCGCTGGATGAGCACCAGTGCGAAGAGTGGAAATGCTATCTTGAGTGTATGATGGGTCGCCTTGGGGTCATCCATGTCGCGAGGTCGACATGTTACAATTAACAAAGGTGGATTGGGGCCGTCTGCGCGAAACTAGATTCTTGCGCTGAGGGTCACAGGCCGGGGAGTGTGCAGGTACCAGGGCGTCTGCGATGACAAGAATGAGCCTGGCCGAGCTGGTGTGCGCCAGAAATGGCGCAGTGGCTTCGAGCGCAGGAGGTTGAGAGAGGGATCATCGAGATCGAGGCGGAGGAATAACACGATCACGTGTACCTTTCATTCTTGAATCGCGCTCAATGCCAAGAAATTTGGATTCGCAAAAACAGTCAATTGACGCTGGCTGAATACAAAAATATCAACACGTAAAAGAAAAATCAAATCAAATGGGAAAAAGGAATTTTTAACGTGCACTTAGTTGACGCGCGCAAGCGGTGGGTAAAGCCAAATGCGCGCGTACTAAGCCCGGGGCCCACGGCAAGGGAGCACGAGGATGGAGCAAAGCTGTCACCCTTCCCCAGGAAAAGAAACGACGCACCTTGGTCTCACCTGATGAGAACTTCTTCAAGTCTTGAGGCGTCTTGAAGCATGAAGCTTGAACTTTGTCTTCAGGCGCGTCTTCAGTCTGGAATCTTGAAGTGTTTTGAGGGCTTGAAGGGTCTTGAAGTTTTGAAGAGCCTTGAGACCTAGGAGGATCTTGAGCTGGACGCGTCTTAAAATTTTGAGCCTTGATAACGTTGAAGTCTTGATCGGCTGAAGTCTTGAGTTCTTGATTGAGGCGCGTCTTGAGGCTCGAGACTTGAGCGGCTTGAAGTTTTGAGTCTTGAGGCGTGTCGATGACTTCAATCTTGACCTTGAGGCGTGTTGAGGTCTTAATTTAGGCCCGTGTTGAGGGCTTGAATATCGAGGCGCGTCTTGAGGTCTTGACGCCTTGAGGTGTTGAAGTCTTGATATCTTGAGCAGCTTGACGCATCTTGAAGTCTTGCGATTGAGGCGTCTTGAGACTTGATACTTGAGCGGCTTGAATCGTTTTGAAGGGCGTCTTGAGTGTTGAAGCAGTTTGAGACTGGAGCTCTGGGCTCTTGAAATATTGAGGCGCGTCTTGAAGCTTTGAGGATCTTGAGAAGGCTTAATGAGGTCTGGAGCGACAAGGTCTTGAGTCTTGCGACCTTGAGGAGGCGTGAGGATCTTGATATTATTGAGGCGTCTTGAGTCCGATCCGAGTCGAAGGTTGAATCTTAGGGCAAGTACCAAGGTCTTGAGGTCTTGCTGGATCGAACGCGTCTGCAGCGCCGAAATTTTGAAGCCTTGAGAAGGTTGAAGAGTCTTGAGTCTTGAGTGACCTTGAAGTATCTTGAGGTCTTGTGTGGGACGCGTCTTGAAGTCTTGAGCGGCTTGAAATTTCTTCAATCTTGTAGGCGGCCTTGACCTTGAAGATTGAAGCCTTGAGTTCTTGACGCGTCTTGAGGCTTGAGCGGCTTGACGTGTCTTGAGGCGTCTTGAGGTATTGAAGGCTTGAGGTCTTGAGATATTGGCGCGTCTTGCGGTCTTGAAGAGTCTTGAGCTCTTGACGCGTCTTGAGGTTTAAGCGGCTTGACGTGTCTCGACTCTTGAGGCGTCTCGAGGTATGAAGGCTTGAGTATTGAGTTGAGAGGCGCGTCTTGAATCTGTGTTTTAAGCGTCTTGTCGTCTTGAGACTTGCGGTCTTGATCGGCTTGAAGTATATTGAGGCGGCGTGTCTTGAGTCTTAAAGCTTGACGTCTTGAGGCTTCGAGACTTGAGAGGCTTGAAGCGTCTTGAGGCGAGTCTTGCATGTTGAAGCGCCGTGAAGCCTTGAATGAGCGTCTTGAAATGTTGAGGCGTCTTGAGACTTGAGCCCTTGAGCAGCTTGAGGCGTCTTGAGGTATGTCTTGAAGTCTTAAGAAGGGTCTTGAGTGTAGGGAATTGGTGAGGCTACAATTTCGTCCACGGCGAGAATGAAAAAAGGCGTGAAACGTCAGCGTTGGCCGGATGGAAAGTCCACTGGGACACACCTTCCAAGCGGGCGAGAGAGCTGGAACGTAACGAGGTCAGAGCATTCAGAGGGAATAGAATAAGGGATAAGCCGCACCAGAGATGGTGGGAGTCAAGAGAGAAGCGGATGGCGGGTAAACTCGAAAGCGGCTGGCCTTTAAACCCTCCTCGGCATCTTCCGCAACTTTGAATTTTGACCAAGATTTCGGGAGACTCGGACATAACACAGCCTTTTCGTCATTTCATTCGTCATTCCGCGCTGAAAGATGGATGATCTGCAAGGAAGATCCGCGAGGAAAGGTCAGTTCGAAGAGCGCACCGAAAACTCAAGTTGTGGAGGTAGAGAAATGGTTAAAGACATTCGACAAGAATGGAATATGAGAATCGAAAAGTTGCAAAGCTAATAATGTGGCAGCGGAAAGTCTGCCACCGGAAATGATAGCAGCGAGACGTGAAAAAACCCTTCGCGCCGAGAGTTTGGTTGTGTTTGTTCTCACATGACCGTGATTGCGTTCTCTACCATCCCGACCCAGAACCAACCCAGAATGGCGAAGACTCTCTTCGGATTCAAGCCACCGTTCAAACTACATAGTTTATTGCGGGGCTCAAAAATCCCCCAAAAAATCTACAAGCTCCATCCGCCAACTCGCTCACGCGTTCGATTGAGTTCACTGCTTCTCAAACTACTTCTTCAAGTTCAAGTTTAGCCTTTGCCAGAGCCTCAGCTGTGGGAGGTGTCACCCGGGATAGTTTGGACTTCTCCCTCTATCATGATTGCATTCGTTCGACATAATGCAGCACAACTTTACAACAAGCACATCCACTCCTATCCGGATCCCTCATTCAACATCCGCGACGTTGTGCGCCTATAAATTGCAGGGACTCGAGTTGAATCTCTTTTCGATGTATCAGATTTTCCCGCCAATCTTGTACAGAGTCCCGCACAACCGTCGTCACTCCCCGCCCCGCCCGAAAGACCTTGTCTTTGGACACAGAAGACTCTAGATACACGGTCTCATCCGTTTTGGGCTGATCCAGCATCATACCGCCCTTGAGAGCTTGAGAGCCGAGGGTAAGTAACTCGTGGATCAAGAAGGAAAGGCCGCTTCCTTTTTGGGAACCACAACGCTTATTGACGAAAATGGGAATTCAAACTCAGACGCTATTTTTGCCAATTTCGGTTCTGATTGTGTTCTTTCTGCGTTCAAAAAGACTGGAGGTTGGTCGTTCCAATTAAATGATTCGGCGCTAGCGAGAAAATTCCTTATCTCCCATCCTCACCAATCACTGGACTAGTTCATCTTTTTCTTTAATCTTTATTCAAGAAATTGCATTTCGGGCAGGTCTCCATCACCAGCTACTTTTCTGTCGAGCCCAGATTATCTCAAGTGCAAAATCCAAGACACGATGGTGGCTCAAAACCATCTTTTCTCCGGCGGAAGACGCTGAAGCGCAGATCGGGCAAATGGTCATTGGGATGGCTGTGGGCATGGGTGCGGACGCGGAGAGGCGACATATAAGTTATAGTCTTCGAAAGGCGACAAGAAAATACAAGCTCGAATATTTATCTTTTATCCAGGAGCTCTTTGCGTATACGGTCGCGTGGAGGTTGGATACCCTATGTCTGATACTAAATGTCATAGTCACAAAAACACCTCTACATCTGCTCCATTCCCTTGCCAGGCATTCTCCTGCCAGGCTTCCAGAGTTGAGAGAGCACGGAAAAGCCTGAGTTTAGGAAGTGGCTGTCCGCTCTGGCGTTTCGAATCCACCGCGTCCTCGAGGGCGTCCCACACGTCATTATAACCATCCTTCTTCGGACACAGCGTGACTGTTTTGAGCCCTGGCCACGGCTGCGAAGATGGGCCTAGGAAGTATTTGACGAAGTCTGACGTGAAGCATTGGTAGACAAGGGTTAGAGATGACAGGGCTGGGAATAGCGGAGGAGACGACATTGTGTCAGAGAAGTCATGATGACCATCGCTTTCACATGAACACCAGTATCTATTGATAAATGAGAAGGAGGTCAAGGCAGAGAAGGACGAGTGAGGGAGACTCGGCGAATTGAAGAGCACGAAGATCTGGTCGCCGTGGGTGCCATCGATGATGAATTCGGTCAACGCGGGAGTGTCGAAAAGATCAACCATGTGCAATAGATAAAACTCGTCTTTGCTATCCGAAACGAGGATGTGAAGGAATTTCAGAGTAGGGATGTGGAACTGGCGCGCCGGTGTGGAAATCCAGCTTATGTCGAGGTGTAAATGGACCAACAACGGGCATTGCGTCGTGATCGCGACGAGACCGTCCGAGTTTTCCATGCGCTGACCTCTGAGTAATTCTAAATGCGTAAGAGAGGCCGTCCACTGAATCGCGGGCGGTGCCAGGAGTTTTATGCCATCCAATTTGAGAAAATTTAACC
Source organism: Mycena leptocephala (assembly GCA_029378395.1). Classification (NCBI taxonomy): domain Eukaryota; kingdom Fungi; phylum Basidiomycota; class Agaricomycetes; order Agaricales; family Mycenaceae; genus Mycena; species Mycena leptocephala. Next base: position 23,991 of record JARJLF010002849.1, read on the forward strand.
TCGGGGCTCCGGACGAGAACATCTGAACCGGGCTCCATTCGCCATCGAGGTCAGGGCGATCGTTTATAATCTCGAGGTACTGCAAATTGGGAACTGCTGCATCGCGGAGGCAGGCCAACACCTCTCTTCCCCACTCCGTACTGAGCACGACCCTCAACCTCCATATGCGATTGACATGTGGGACAATCTGGCTGAAACGTGACTGCTCCGCGAGATACTCGTCGAGCAAGCACCTCGATCCGTGTAAGGTTACCGAAACGTTACATGCTCCGGAACGTTCCAGGTAGAGTTTGAAGATTTTCATCGATCCCTCGGTTTCAAAGTCGGCGTAGATAATCGTCCAAAGCGTAGGAGAACCAACAATAAGGTCGCGAAAGCGACGGCAAACATGGGATAAAGTCCATTCTGGATTGAAAGCCCTGGGCTGTGAATCTGCGACGGGTTCTTCTTGGCCCGCAACAACGACGGCCGCAAGCAGCTCATTTGGAAGAGAACATATCGTGAGTGCAGGTGTTCGAGGGCTCATCGTGTCAGGGACCGTCCCACAGAAACTGTAGGGTTTCGAAGTTGAAGCGAGGGGGTTTGTTTGGCAACTCTGGCGTCAACAAACAATCTTGCTGGTTGAAGCAATTTTTTTGGAGGTGCGTTTGTGCCTATGTATTGTATTATTCAAGGACGGAAACAGCGATTGGTATCGAATTATTATGAATCTCACTTTCTCCCTTCAGCCGTTCCAAGAAAGAGTACACAAAAAGTCTTCGAAAGGCGACAAGAAAATACAAGCTCGAATATTTATCTTTTATCCAGGAGCTCTTTGCGTATACGGTCGCGTGGAGGTTGGATACCCTATGTCTGATACTAAATGCCATAGTCACAAAAACACCTCCACATCCGCTCTATTCCCTTGCCAGGCATTCTCTTGCCAGGCTTCCAGAGTTGAGAGAGCACGGAAAAGCCTGAGTTTAGGAAGTGGCTGTCCGTTCTGGCGTTTCGAATCCACTACATCCTTTAGGGTGTCGCACACGGCGTCATAAGTATCCTTGTTCGGACATAGCGTGACTGTTTTGAGCCGCGGCCACGGCTGCGAAGATGGACCTAGGATGTCTCTGACGAAGTTTGACGTGAAGCATTGGTTGACAAGGGTTAGAGATGACAGGGCGGGGAATAGCGCGAGCGGAGGAGACGAGATTGTGTCAGATACTTCATCATCCCTTTCACATGAACACGAGTCTCGGTTGATAAATGAGAAGGAGGTCAAGGCAGAGAAGGAAGAGCGAGGGAGGCTCGTCGCATTGAAGAGCACAAAGAGCTGGTCGCCGTGGGTGCTATGGATGATGAATTCGGTCAATACGGGAGTGTCGAAGAGATCAACCATGTGCAACAGAAAACGCTCGTCTGCGCTATCATAAATGAGGAGGTGGAGTAATTTCAGAGTAGGGATGTGGAACCGGCGCGCTGGTAGTATGAGGGTCCAGCTTAGGTCGAGGTGTAAATGGACCAACAACGGGCATTGCGTCGTGATCGCGACGAGAAGGCTGTGAGTGTCCAGGTTATTCGCGCGCTGACCGCTGAGTAATTCTACATGTGTAAGAGAGGCCGCCCACTGAATCGCGGGCGGTACCAGGAGTTTCATGCCATCCATTTTGAGAAATTTTAACCTCGGGGCTCCGGACGAGAACATTTCAACCGTGCTCCGATCGTCACTGAAGCCAGGCGGTAGTTTATAATCTCGAGGTGCTGCAAATGGGAGCTGTTGCATCGCGAAAGCAGGCCAACACCTCTCTTCCCCACTCCGTACTGAGCACGACCCTCAACCTCCATATGCGATTGACGTGTGGGACAATCTGGCTGAAACGTGACCGCTCCGCGAGGAGATCATACTCGTCGAGCAAGCGCCTCGATCCGTGTAAGGTTACCGAAACGTTACATGCGCCGGAACGCTCCAGGTAGAGTCTGAAGATTTTCATCGATCCCTCGGTTTCAAAGTCGGCGTAGATAATCGTCCAAAGCGTAGGAGAACCAACAATGAGGTCGCGAAAGCGACGGCAAACACGGGTTAAAGTCCATTCTGGATTGAAAGCCTAGGCTGTGAATCTGGACGGGTTCTTCTTGGCCCGCAACAACGATGGTTTCAAGCAGCTCATTCGGGAGAGAAGATATCGTGAGTGCAGGTGGTCGAGGGCTCATCGTGTCGTCCCGCAGAAACTGTAGGGTTTCGAAGTTGAAGCGAGGGGTTTGTTTGGCAACTCTGGCGTCGACAAACAATCTTCCTGGTTGACGCAATTTTTTTGGGGTGCGTTTGTGCCTATTGTATTATTCAAGGACGGAAACAGCGATTGGTATCGAATTATTATGAATCTCACTTTCTCCCTTCAGCCGTTCCAAGAAAGAGTACACAAAAAGTACATTTCCAGTCAAACATAAATCACCGCCTTTCCCTCACCCTGAGCCACACGATCCCAATCACCCCCAGCCCAAACCCAGCAATAAAAGCGAACAGCACCAGCACGTCCCGGTAGTAGTTATTTGCCCCAAAGCCAAACAGCTGTGTGCGCGTCGCGTCAGCTCAGCGACGAGACGCAAAGAGAAGACACACCAAATTCATAATTAAACTCGCCGACACGTTCACCGGCACGCCCTGCAGACTATCCTCTATCATCAGCCCCGAGCCGACCTCGTTGACCGCGAGCGCCTCCAGGCAGTACTTGAGCGGGCAGAGCCACTGAAGCCAGCGAAGTACGGGCGGGATTGAGTTGAGGTGCACGAAGAAGCCCGCGAAGGTCATCTGATAGAGCGCCGACAGGGCCGAGAGCAGGATCGCGATCCCGCCGTTGTGGAAGAAGGTGCCGAGGAGGAATTCTAAGGTATGATTCGTATGAGCAGTAGCGGACAGAGAGGGAGAGGCTTACGTAGAGAGTCATCGCGAGGGTGTAGAGGACCAGGATGAAGAGGAACTTGAAATAGTGCGCCGCGTCGTGTGCGAGGCCCGCCATCCAGTATGTGCTGCCGATGTGTGAGCCCAACCAACGGGACCAAAAAACATCTGTTAACTCACATAGTCGAAACAATGATTGTCGGGATGATTCGCAGGGGCACGACATCGAAGAGAAGCCGGGAAAGCAGCCATGCTGTCGGACTGTGGACGGATTAGGTATGCAAGCAACAGAGGAATTTGGCTTGCCTATAATACGAGCTCGACCTCTCACGCAAAAAGAGCGGGCGGATCTCAACGATGTTGTACAACGCGCTGAGAGACGAGAACGCAATCAGTGCGCCCTAATGAAAGAACATGAACACAAGAAGCAGAGCAGAGCGATCCACGTACCAGGAAGAACAGACAACCGACGCGGGACTGGAACCCAGCGATAGTTATTCCGGTTTGGAAATACAGCCCGCCTGAAGCTGGAGTAAGCAACCCGGCAACCACAGCCCTCATGAAAAGGCTTACCGCAAAAGACACCCAGCAGGGACGAAACAGCGATATGTGTAAAGAAAAGCGTCTTGTCGCTAAATTTTCGTTCAGTTTCTGTGCAGCCAGTAACACATCTATGCACCCACCGTCGCAAGATCTTCCACTCCCGCCCACAAAGGTACTGCAGCTGCGTCAAGAATGTCGCAGTGTACTTTGACCCTCCCGCCGGTTTTGTTGTGCCCTCCGGCGTCATCTCGCGCTTCATAGCTCCGCGCTTTTCCGCCGAAGCGGTGTCAGGCGTGGCATTGTCCGACCCGTGGCCCTCCTCCGAAACCGTTTTG